>CM065129.1:4182500-4442500 GCA_033026305.1 Cirrhinus molitorella
TAAACGTCGCTCTGATGGAGCCTATTCTCTCTCCAGACAGACGCAAACATTCATTTCCTCTAGAGAGAGTGAATTTAACAATACCAAAAGGATTCCTGATCCTGTTTAAAAGCAGAGACCTGAACGTATCTGAAGCTGCAATGTGTCATTTCTGAACCACTATCATCCACAGAAGGAGGTATAAAAATAATGACTGCGTTTCAATAGGTTTCCCGAACACTCCTCAGTCTGTTCAAGAATATTTATATTTACTTCACATTGAACTGAGAAATGAGAAACAAAAACATCCCAAAAAACAACACGCGGCAGCTTTAACGGCTCCTAATAAAAACAGTTCTGGGGCCAGATTCACAAACATCTTCTTAAGAAATAAATTAAGACATTTCTTAAGATAAACTCTAAGAAGTTCGTAATAATGTTCTTAAGTGCAATTCTTGAAATTTTCTTTAAGCAGTTCTCAAGTATGTTCTTAAGACCATCTTAATTTTTTCTTAAGAAGGAACTGACATCTTTATTTGTGTGAATACATGGCTGAAGACGCATCGATAAACTCATACACCACGGACTGTCTTTTTGTGGTTTCTGCAAAATGATTTTAAATAATCATAATAAGCCTGTTTGTCACAACCTTGATTGGCGCTCTGCTTCAGTTTTTAATGCGCCATGTTACCTTTAAAGAGCCTGTTTTAAGCTTCAGCAATCTGTTTTATTCATTTTCGTGTTGTGTTTTTGGCCCTCATCCGAATGAACGCGTCCGGTAACGTTATGCGTGCATTCATCTGCACTAAAGACGGCCCAAGATTATGTCGTATTTAAAGGCTAAAAAAATAACAAATGTTCAACCAAACCTCACTGTCTGACTCGTCTTTGTAGAGTTGCTACTGAGTTTTGATGTCAGCAAAAAATAGGGTCACATCATGAGCGATCATTGTTTACATTATCATTCAGAGAACTCCTGCACATCCCTATTAACAGTCCTAATATGTATTATATGTAGCTAGCAGTGTTGCAATGCTTAAATATAACCATTAATTTGAAATAACCCAATAAATCCATTAAATAACTCATACTTTTTGGGATTTAAGACAGGTCTGGGGCTGTCCTAACTTTAAGAAGTTATTTACGATGGTTTTTAAGAGGATTCTTTTCAAGAATTTGAATTCTTCTTAAATTTTGTCTTAAGAACAATCTTAGGTAAAAAGATAAGAATGTTTTTAAGAAGAATTTTCGGGAATACAAAACAGTCTTTACTTTTTACTTAACCTGGAAAATAAGAAGAAAATGGCAGTTAACAAGAAATTTCTTCTTAAGAATGATTCGTGAATCCGGACCCTGTGGTCTCCATCTGGTTTATAACAATTCTTTCTTTTCACCGTTCAGAATGAGCAGTATCACATGAAGCATAAATCCACCAAAAGCTGCTTACCCCAGTGCCGTGAGCAAATGTGCCTCTATTAACCTCACGCTACAGATACGAACATATGGAGCGGCTAATTGCTGACCGAAGCGCTGCAGGATCAGTGGCTGGATTATTCTGCTGAAATTAAAGCTGCATTACAGAGATTAGCTGCTTGTTATTATTGTTTCCTTTTGGAAATTCTGGGCTAATTAAACAAATCGACGCAGAATGGACTAAGCCTATAGCTCAATTAATACATTCATTAAAGTATATTAATAATAAGATCAACTTTTGGCAACATTTTTTTTTCCTTCCTCACTGACACGCAGACATATTTTTAGTAGTTATGAGGTGTATTCACGTCGATGCTACTGGACGAGTAAACTGCTTAACCGGTGAGTCATGCATGCTGATGATGTGCATAAAAATTACAAACGAAACTGCCAATCAAGAACAAACCATGTGCATCTTAGCCCTTTATTTCCACAAAGTGGATTTCAAAAAGCATTGAGCCGAAAGAAGAGCTGCCACTGACTGCTGTCACTGTGTCCAGAGCACTAACAGGCTTCCACTTCGATTTGAGAGATGCCACTGGACGTCCCATGCAGACGCAGGAAGATCCCACTGTCCCAGCCTCTCACAAATCACAGCCACATTCACTGATGCAGCAACAGCACAGTCACAAGATCGCACAATTATGACAGCTGATGCACTTTCTACATACTTTTATTTTTTCCCCCAATGGGTAAACCACAAAACTCTTTTCACTTGGGCCAGTAAGCAACCCCCCAGCATGCTTTATTAGTTCACTTTAAGAACAAAAATGTACTCACCCCCTTGTCATCCCAGATGTTCATGTCTGTCTTCAGTCGTAAAGAAATGATGTTTTTTGAGGAAAACATTTTAGGATTTCTCTCCAGATGATGGACTTTTATGGTGCCTCTGAGTTTTAACTTCCAAAATGCAGTTTCAATCCAGCTTCAAAAAGCTCTAAATGATCCCAGCCAAGGAAGAAAGGTCTTATCTAGCGAAACGATCGGTTATTTCTAAAAACAAATTAACAATTTATATACGTTTTAACCTCAAATGCTGGTCTTGTCTCATCTCTGTGATGCACATGCGTAGTCCCCAACTTCAAATTTGTCCTACAACGCTGCAGAAGTACCAACCCAACAATGTTTACAATGTGAACATACACAGAAGATTAAAGGCCCTTTACAAAAAATAAATAAATAAATAAATAAATAAATAAATAAATAAAGTAAAACAGCATTGATTATGAAGTTGGGGAAGAAAACGAGATGTGAGTTTTTGGACATACCCTAACTGTATTGATCCGGATCACACAGACTACACATGCGCATCGCAGAGACAAGACCAGACCAGCGTTTGAGGGTAGAAAGTATAAAAATTGTCAATTTGTTTTAGAAATAACCGATCGTTTCGCTAGATAAGTCCTTTCTTCCTTGGCTGGGATCATTTAGAGCTTTTTGAAGCTGGATTTAAACTGCATTTTGGAAGTTCAAACTTGGAGAGAAATCCTGAAATGTTTCTCTCAAAAAACTATTTCTTTACAAATGAAGAAAGAAAGACATGAACATCTTGGATGAGAAAGGGGTGAGTACATTATCTGTAAAATTTTGTTCTGAAAGTGAATCCTTTAACCCTGATTTCACATAAGACTAGTAGTCAAGGTCAGGATTTTTGTCAAAGGGGACCCATTATGCAAAAATCACTTTTATAAGGTGGTTGAACAGTTGTGTGGCCGCAATGTGTGAAAACAAACAGCCTATAATTGTAAAACTCCACCCACTCATTTTTTTTTTTATAATCCCAATAAATCATAAGCAGTCTCTTTGAACACACAAATCCAGATAGTTCCCTACATTGACCAGGGTTCCCACTCTAAGCCAAATCTCAAATTCCCTGACGTTTCCCTGACTTTCACTGACTAAAAGCTTAATTTCCATGAATTTCCATAACAGATCCATCCATTTGCAAGCTATCTTTACTTGTTCACAGATGTTTTTAATACACACATACACACTACTTTTTTTCCCCGTTTACCTGTTAAATGCACTTTAATTTCTGCAGAAACAGTACAGAAAATATCAATAAAATGTTTTTTATGCTTTCAGGAGTTAAATGAATTGAAGAATTTTGTTTGTCATCTAGTTCATTGTTCAGTCTTTTAATTTCTTCACATTTAGTTTTTGCTTTTCTATCGTCTACTTTTAACACACAATCTTGGAAGTGGTTATTTTGAAGCCAAAGCTCTTGAAATGTACATTTTCCTGCATGTTTGCCTTAGTTATCAGGTACAGACAGGTGACTGAATTTGACTTAAAAGGATAGTTTGACTTAAAAGTACCAAGATGATCAACAAAGTAGTCCATGTGACATCAGTGTTTCAACCGTACTTTTACGAAGCTACAAAAATACTTTTTGCACAAAGAAAACAAAAACATCATTCGCATTTGTCGCTGTACTCTCCACATGTCCACAAGTGACGCAGTAGAGATGAAAATGTGGAATGAAATCGTTATTTTTGTTTTCTTTGCGCAAAAAAAGTATTCTCGTAGCTTCATAAAATTACAGTTGAACCACTGATGTCACATGGACTACTTTGTTGATAATCTGTACCGTTCTGAGCCTTGAATGTGGTAGGACCCTTGTTGTCTATGGAAGGGTCAAAGAGCGCTCAGATTTCATAAAAAAATATCTTCATTTGTGAAAGAAGGTCAACAGAAATATTATTCATAAATATAAATATAAATATGATATTCCAGAAATTACATGACCCCTGGGAACCCTGGTTGACGTCACTGCAGAGGGAGAAATCCCCGCCTATTTGTGACAATCTCTGCCCTGAGAGAGAAGCAGCAGTCCAACATTACTGTTTTCTTAGTTTCCAGCTATGCCGTTATTTTAAATCGCACCGTGCTCCCTGTCTTTGTAATTCATAAACGCATTTATAAACACAGTGCAATCAAAAGACTGACTTTTAAACCAATTTCGGCTCAACACATAAGCTTCTGACATTTTCAATGCATACGATTGTCCTGTTTTGTTTTTGCTGTCTCTTGAAGCTCCGTCCTCTTCTGAAAAGAGGGCTGGGAGCACCAGCTCATTTGCATTTAAAGGGACAAACACAGAAATTGCATGTTTCAGCTTATACCCTAAAAGTAACAATTTTAACAAGCTATAAAGAATTATCTGTGGGGTATTTTGAGCTAAAACTTCACATACATGCTCTGGGGTCATCAGAGACTTATTTTACATCTTATTTTTAGGGATGTGGCGAAATCCGACGCATCTTGCGAGAACGTGACAATGCCCTCGCAAAGGGGCTGTGCCGATATTCACACGTGATTATCATGCGCATCTCGTCAGTAATGCCAGTTCTGTGATTAGCCGTAAATCTCATTCACGTTCATTCACACAGCCACGTTTTACTACACAGAGCCGTAGTTCACTGACAAGCTACGCAGTTTCGCGTGCAATATTAATATGTATCGCCTGCGATAATGAAGGTGAAATTGCGTAGCTTGTCAGTGAACTACAGCTCTGTGTAGTAAACGCGGCTGTATGAATGAACACGTGAATGAGATTTACGACTAATCACAGAACTGGCATTACTGACGAGATACGCATGATAATCACATGTGAATATTGGCACAGTCCTAGTTTACATGTTTATTACTGCATATAATTCATTAAAATAAAAGTTTAATTTCATAAAGTACAAGTTCATATCAAAATGCACCTATATTTTTTTGCAATTTGTGTTTTTCAGTTGAATATAATAGTATTTTCCCTATATATTTCATCACTGAGGACTGTTTTTACGTTCTCGTGAACCCAGTCTTGTGTCTCGACCAGAACACTTAAAAATACAAGAGATCACATAGTCGCACAGGTGATACTAAAAGGTATCATTCACATAGGTAGCATTCACTAATACTAAAATAAAACGATTCTTCAAATTCTGTAACTTTTTTTTACAAATTGACAATTTCAAATTATAAATGTGTTTTTGTTTCCTCTTTATTTCAAGTTTATAGCAAGATCAAACTGAAAGGAACATCAAAAGGCATGAAAACAAATTACTATATTAATTTAATAAAACTAATGTCTAATTAGATTTTTAGATTATTGTAATTGTAATAAGATGATTTATTCACATGCCGCTTAAACTGACACTTTAACGCCACATTAAAGAGCACGAAAAATACTTATTGTAATAGACATATTGTTTGTATTTCACTATGAAACTTTTTGTCAAAAACAAATTTGAGACTCTGGAACATGTCCTGGTGCTCCCAATCCGGGCCAGTTGTATGTGCAATAGGAGATATAGAGAGAGAGACAGAGAGAGAGACAGAGAGAGAGACAGAGAGAGAGACAGAGAGACAGAGAGAGAGTGAGAGTTTCTTTAACTTTAATTTCGGAAAGTTATTCGCGCAATTGCTACAAATCAATTCTGCAAACATTGCAACTTTATTCTTGTAGTATTTCGACGTTATTCTCTAAATATTATGACTTTAATCTCGTAATCTTAGATTTATTTTTTTTTTTTTTTAGCGTGGCACTAAAACGCTGTTGTATAAAATACATTACATGACTTTTGTCCAGATTTGCTGCCCAAATGAGTTGATGCCGAAAGTCAGGGCCAATCTGCAGATTTAAGCTGAAAATCGTGCGGTGTATCTTGTTTGATATTTTGAACTAATTTTAAAACATTGTTTTTATTTGTCATGCATCTCCTAGCAACAAAGCTTGTGTTTCTGTGTGACTTTGAAGTGTTGGGCATGACCTGAAATTAGGGATGTAACGGTATGAAATTTTCTTATCACGATTATAGTGACAAAAATGATCACGGTTATCAATATTATCACGGTATTGTTAAAATGTGCTGGAAATGTTTAAAAAGTACTTACACAAATTGTTTCACCAAGTTTTATATTTAAAATCAACAAACAACATGTAAAATGACTTCTGTTTGCACAAACTCTAAAACAATAACATTACCAATAAGATTTTATATTATAACATGACTGACAACAGTTCTCTTCAACACTTATCTAATAACATGTTTGAAATGTTCAAATAAAGCTTTGAAAAAGTTTTATAAAATGGTAAACTTCACATTTTATCCTTTAAATAAAGAAAATGGTTGTCAAATCAATAAATGGTTATATGTGTTTTATCAAAATAATTCTAGATGTAGCCTATTATGTGAATTGTTTAAATTTGTAGAATCCTTGTTTTTAGTCAAAAGGTCAAATGACAGCAATGCATGAAAATTTGGTCCGTTTTAGCTAGACAAACTACAAACAGGCTGAACATAATTGTAAGTCAATGTAAATCCACTCTCTGCCACTAGGCGGCACTTGTGGAACAGCAAAGTTACAACTGTTTCTGTAAACTCCGTGGACAAAGCATTGCGATTAAGAACACTACTTTATTAGGCATTACATGGAATGAAGATCAAAACACAATGCCATCGAATCTTTTCTGAAGACAGTCAGAACCATTAAAGGTATATTCATATAATTCATTCACTTCTATATTCATTTGTATATTCCCTCAGCACCCTTTTAAAACCTCCAATCTTTCCGTCATGATTTCATTCAAAACGAAACTACTCTGCGTGCTCTGCGCACATGAGACTGTTATTTAAACTCTGCTTTACACTGGACAGAATATATTTATCATAAGTTGTTCAAATCGTGGTAATCAAATACGGTTTTAATGATAATTTAAAGATGAAACGGTAATACTAACCGTGGAGAATTTTATCATGATTTATCGTCAAACCGGTTATCGTTACATCCCTACCTGAAATACTGGTAGTGTGTGATCCTCAGTCATTTAGTGTATGATTCTCAGCTTTAATTTGTAACCATTTATAAGTTTGCAAGTGCATGACGCCTAGTAATCCAAAAGTGTTCCAATTTTAAAAGTAATCTAGTGTATTACAGCCTTATGTAACACAGCATAACGCCCAGGCAATCACCCGCAATAAGGACAAAACTCACTGTGAGGTTAAGTGAACAAAAAGCGTTATGTGACGTTATAATAAAAAGATCAATATACCCACCAACTGTCTTCATCCTCAGTCTGAGCACACGTCTCTAAGTCAAGTTCATCCACCTCGTCCAGGGCGGACTGGTCCATACCCACATCACTCGCTCCCAGCGCGTCCAAATCACAGATATCTGGAGACAGACCCGAGTCAAAGTGTCCCAGTGTTTGTTTGGAGCCCGAAGCACGCAGCGAGCTCATGAATCTGGCCCGCTCCTCCTCATCCTCCAGCCTGGAGGCCTCAGGCAGCGGAGACATGTCCTCACTGCTACTGCTGCCCGCCGGAGGCGACGGCGCCAGGTTTCCAGCGTCCTCTGCTCCGGGTGAAGTGTCCATGACCCCGTGCAGGTTATTCATGTTAGTTCCCGCGCTGAGGTTGCTGCCCCTGTTGCGCAAGGCTTGATTCTGGACCTCCAGACGTCGCACCAGCTCCTGCAGCTTACGGACCTCCTCCAGCTCCGCCGTGGTCAGATTCGGGTCAAACTCCGGCTCTGAACTGGACATCAACTCGTCTGCATCGCCGCTATCCGCTGGTTGAATGACGCTTCCACCATCAGGGACGACCATTCTCCTGTAATACAAGGTAACGACACAGAGGTTCACATGTGTGCGTCAGGCAAAAATAAATAGACAAACAGTTCAACAACAATTGTGACCCTGGAGCACATAAACAGTCATAAGGGTCAATTTTTTGTACACATCTTCTGAAACACATCATAGGACAATGTTTGGCCGAGATACAACTATTTTTGAGAAAATCGTCCTTTCAAATTGTACAAATGAAGTTCTTAGCAATGCATATTACTAATCAATAATTTAGTTGATACATTTACAGAAATTCACAAAATATCTTCATGGAACATGATTTTTACTTAATATCCTAATGATTTTGGGCATAAAAGAAAAATCGATAATTTTGTCCCATACAATGTTTTGTTGGCTATTGCTACAAATATGTGACCCTGGACCCCAAATCAGTCTTAAGTCGCTGGGGTATTTTTGTAGCAATAGTCAAAAATACATTGTATGGGTCAAAATTATAGATTTTTCTTTTATGCCAAAAATCATTAGGATATTACGTAAAGACCATGTTCCGTTATGATATTTTGTAAATTTCTTACCATAAACATATGAAAACTTAATTTGATTTGATTAGTAATATGCATTGCTAAGAAATTAATTTGAACAACTTTAAAGGCGATTTTCTCAATTTTGTTTTTTTTTTGCGCCCTTAGATTACAGATTTTTAAATGGTTGTATCTCGGCCAAATATTGTCCTATTATAACAGACCAAAAATCAATGGAAAGCTTATTTATTCAACTTTCAGATTATGTATAAATCTCAATTTCGAAAAATTGACACTTATGACTGGTTTTGTGCTCCAGGGTCACATATCTAAGTGCATTTCTCAAAACTTTTTACTAGCACTTTACCCAATTTCTTATTACCTACAGTTCTTTTTTTTGTTTGTTTGTTTGGTTATTTGTTTTTAAGTACACATGTCTTCAGTTAAGCATTTTGCATTTATTAGCAATCTACAACAGAAATATAAGATAGTAAATAAATAAATAAATATAAATATATAAATAAATTAATTAATTAATTAATAAATAAATATATATTATAGATATATGTTCAGATGCAAAACCAGCTAAAAGCCATCTTGGTCAAAAATGAGATAATGATGCTGAGTGAATGTTCTGGACACATATTATATGTCCATCAAATACTTTTACTTCAAACTCGCTAAAATCCCACCCTCAGCCCAATCAGAAGTACCAGTACTTACATAGAAACCTATACACATCAGAGCCTGATAAAAATGCATTTTTAAAGAAAGATGTCAGATGGATTTAGTTAAGGAGTTCGGATTACTTAAAATTACTCAAAATGATTTAATAGAATATATATTACTCCATTAACACATTCTTTTATAAGTTATCATAGAGATGCTCAAGGTTAACTGCAGATCTTTTACACTTAAACCTGAAGGTTAATAGCGAAATATAGAGCAAAAACTGACATACTAGGTTATATTAGGTTAATATTATGCGCTAGCAAAATGTTCATAATAACAGCAAGGGCACAAGTTAGCAAAACAAATAAACAAAGCAGCAAACAAATGAGGTTTGTTTAAACTAGCAAGGACATAAAGAAAGGAAAAAGAAAACTTTGTATTAAGTTAATCACACTGTAAACATATACTAAAACCTTTAACCACAGCGTGCTAAGTAACACAGAAAGGTTGGTGTAGTTATTTGCATCCACATTAAGCTAGTATGTCTCCATCTCTCTAGTAGCGTGTAAGCGGAGCTGTTTCCAATTAACTTAGTACTCGCACAATAATCAACATACCTCTCCTTTCGTCCCGGCTTCTGCAAATAACCGATTTAACGTTTCTGTATTTATCAAAAAAATAAATAGATTTAAATAAGTAAACCGCAGGTTTATCGCCGCTATGCTTCATACACTGTATTTTGACTGTGTGGAGCTAGTTAGCTCGTTTGCTATCGACCTGAGTTGATGGACACCAGTTGAACCAATCGAATGCGAAGTCCCGCCCACTGCAGTAACGCCACGGACCATATATGGAAATGTAGCTCCGCCTGCTGGCGCTCGCTGCAGGTGACCGCGGTAACGCGCTCAGTCCACTAGATGGAGGCAGGACACAAACTTCCTCAGTTTTTAGTTTAGTTTATCTAGGATATCGTCATTTATAAATGACGCTAAGAAAATTGCATTTAAAATACAATACTAATTACAATATCAACAAAAAGTTATTTTAGTGATGTCAAATGACTTCCCTTGCAACCAGTTAAATAAACATTTATTTGCCATGTGCTTCACATTTTGGGTAGCAATCAGTGGCCCCTGCATATCTGATCTTGAACCCTGATCTTTTTGAAGATGGACCATTCACACTTCACAAATAAAATATGTTTTATAGTTTTTTATTTGCTCTCCAAGTACTAGAAATCAAACTGTCCATGATTAAAGCAGTCTTAAGTAAGTAGTTTACCTCTAACCTTACGTTTTCATTTCACTAAAACAGTTTTGAAGCCCTAGTTTGATGTTTTTCGATATTTAAATAAATAGCCAGATCAGAGAGATATTCAGTCACCCATGCAATCATGTAATGGAAACAAAGAAATTACTTTAATTTTAGATAAAACATCAAAGATCTGGTCAGTGAAGTTTATTTTGTGTATAAGTATTCTACAAATACATTTACATATTTAAATGTTATTAATAATAAATATACCCTGCAATTGTACTTTTGGTATGCTAAACTGGTATACATAAAAGTGTGCTAAATCGGGAAAAAATATTTTGTGCTTAATGCACTTTCATTTAATTAAATTTAAATGTAATTTTATTAAAATAATTGTGTGGAAGTAGTGCTGAAGTCCAACTAAAGATATAGCTACTGTATATTTGATTGTGTTAAAGCTGAACTATCGCAAGTATACTTCAGGCACACTTTAAATATCTTGCATTTAAAGACAGAGACCATACAATCTTTATTAATAGTGATATTAAAACACATATTAGGCATACTATTAAGAAATGAGCATTGTGCAATAAGAAAATACTCCAAATGAAGCTAAAATATAATTTTATATCAGTAAGTGATATGTCAATAAATATGTTAATGGATTCGAATTTTACTTAGTTTGAAAAAAATTGAAAAAAAATATGGCTTTTTTTTTTTTTTTTTTAATGGGGCTAAGCCCCTTATCTTTCCCAACCCTAGCAACTCCCCCGGTAACAATGCCATAAAGCAGGCATTATCACATGCTATCAGTATGCTCTCAAGGCTCCACAGTGAGCTCATTTTAGACTAGAAAATACATATAAATTAAAAAATGAAGTTATAAAAAATATAATTGTACATCCAAATGTGTCTTCTAAAGTTTTTTGTCATTTTTAGTGCACTTTTATAAAAACAATAACTCTGGGATCAAAAAGTCTGAGCGTCATGCACAACTGACAAAGTCCTATTATGGGATGTATATTTGGTGTAGCTGGCACTATTGACCAGCATTGGGAGGCAGTATAATAGACTTTATGCATGTGTTTTAGGCTCATTTTTGTAAGGTTTTTTAAAATAAAATGACAAATCTGTACTTATTTCAGAAGGTAATTATGATAGTACTAGGAGGGCATCAGAAAATCAGGCTGTAGTAATAAAATAAGTCGTTGACGACCAAAGAAGGATAGAAGCAATGAGGGTGAGGGCTGTAATGAAGAACTGGTTTAATGAAAGTCAGGCATTTGGGTACATTATTGTTGGTCAGTTTGAAAGATGTGATCCATACAACAACCAAAGGTCAAGAAAAGATGGCAATGTCTATCAGCATTACTATACTGAAAGGCAGCGACGCTCCAATGACGACTGCACAAGTCAACATCCACTTATGTGTGGGGTGCACTGAAAAAGAAGAGTCTTGTTGGCTTTCTTGTGCTCTGATAACTGACTGAAATTCCAAGATGAAATACAAAGTTGTTTTAATGCTTTTGAAATACTAAGACATGTTTTTCAGGCAATGAATTTGCATCCGAATTTTTCAAGTTTTAGACATTTTCACGTGTGAGATCCAAATCAAATATAGCAGCACTATAAATGAAATTGAATGTTCAAGATTTTTCATGTTGTTTTTTTTCCTTTTCAGATTGTGAAAAAGCATTTGATTATGTGTGAAATTTCAGAAAATTTGCCAAAAATAATTTACCCTAAAGTTATAAATGACAGAACCCTAAAAGAAAGGTCAAAAAAATGGTTGTATCTCGGCCAAATATTGTCCTATTATAACAGACCAAAAATCAATGGAAAGCTTATTTATTCAACTTTCAGATTATGTATAAATCTCAATTTCGAAAAATTGACACTTACGACTGGTTTTTTTTCAAAAAAATTTGAAATATGATTTTACTCCTAAAAATATGTCAAATGTAAAGCCCAAGCTGTGGATTCTTAATTGCTCCCATAGAGGGTTAAGTCCTGTAGACTCAAATAAATGTTTGTTTGTTTTTTCACAATAAAATACTAAAACAACCAGTTACTGAATGCCTACTGCACAGTATACAGTGCATACTACCTACCAGTGCTTACTTCTTTAATAGCATGTAAAACAGCAGAACAATTATGCAACAGTAAACTCTAAACAGTAGCCTAGTGTGCTGCATTTTCCTCACATGACCTTATACCTGATATCTTGCAAGATATCATTTTGAGGAAAAAAAAATCCCTAAATGTACTGCATTGTGGGAAACCATCTCATGCAGTGTCCTCTTGAGAGAAAAAAAAGTACAAAGCGGTCACTAGGGCGGTGTCTTTTCAAAAGCTGCACCTTTGTTTCTAAAAGTGTACCTTTTGAAAAGGTACCGCCCTGAGAGTGCAGTTATATAGAGCTCTTTCTGACACATGTAGTAGGTCTCCTGTGTATATACATACAGAGTATTTGCATACACAAAATGAGAGGAAGTACCTACACATGTGATTTTGTGAACTGTATGTATGTAATGCAGGCATTATTTCTCACACTAGTAAAACACTGGACTTCATTTAAAGGAGCTGAAGCCTGAATTACAGTGAATCCATGTACATTCACACTGGAGACATTTATTTGTTAACCCTATAAAGTCCGACATATAAAATAATAGTTGTTTTGTTTGTTTGTTTAAAAGTTTATTGAACCTTTAGATTAAAAAAAAAAGTTTGTGTATGTGTTTTATTGGGTATTATATTTCACACATCAGTTTTTTTTTTTTTTTTTTTTGCACATATAGTAGAAGAACACTACCAGTCAAAAGATTTTTAATGCTTTTTAAAGACGTACAGCAAAAACAGTACAATTTTGAAATATTTTTACTATTTATAATAGCTGTTTTCTATTTGAATATATTTTAAAATCTAATTTATTCCTGTGGTTTCAAAGCTGAATTTTTAGCATCATTACCACAGTCTTCAGAGTCACATGATCCTTCAGAAATCATTCTAATAATCTGATTTGCTGCTCAAAAAAAACATTTATTATTATTATTATTAACAGCTGAGTAATTTTTTTTCAGGATTCTTTGATGAATAGAAAGGTCAGAAGAACAACATTTATCTGAATAGAAATTTGTAATATTATAAATACCTTTATCATCACGTTTCATCAATTTAAAGCATCCTTGCTAAATAAAATTAATGTCCATAATTTATTTCCATAAAAAAATTAATAAAATAAATACTGACTCATGTATAATAACTTTTTATTTCAGATAAATGCTGATCTTTGGATCTTTCTATTCATCAAAGAATCCTAAAAAATACTCATTAAAAAAAAATAAATAAATAATAATAATAATAATAATAAATGTTTCTTGAACAGCAGATCATCTTATTAGAATGATTTCTGAAGGATCATGTGACACTGAAGACTGGAGTAATGATGCAGAAAATTCAGCTTTGATCACAGCAATACATTTTAAATAGTAAAAGTTTCACAGTATTATTTCTTTTGCTGTATTTTGATCAAATAAATGCAGGCTTGGTGAGCAGAAGAGACTTCTTTAAAAGACTTTAAAAATCTTAACAGTCCATTGGTAGTGTATATGACTGAAAGACACCAGCTTTTTTCAGAGTCCCAAAACAAGCAAAAAAAAAACAAATACAGATTCTGATATTTATAGTCAAAAAGTGAGATGAAATTCTGAAGCTTGGACTTTATAATCAATGAGTGTCTTGGTTATATGCTGGATCGAGGGATTGAGGGAACAAGAAGGCGAGGAGTTCTTAAGAATACAATACTTTAATAAATCCAACAAGGAACACAGAGACATAAAATGTGAACATAAACACCAGCGGACGCCAGACACAAGGAAACACAGGGCTTAAATACTCTGGCTGTATCCGAAATCGCCCCCATACCCTCAAATAGGGCACTATTTGAGCGGACAGAAATTTTTAGTGGTGTCTAAAACCATAGTGGACTTTCTCAAGTGCACTCATTCAAGCCCACAATGCACAGCAAAAACGAGCGTACAACCGAAGTCCACTCACCGGCTAGAGATAACCCATAATCAGAGCTGGGTAG
This sequence comes from Cirrhinus molitorella, assembly GCA_033026305.1. Classification (NCBI taxonomy): domain Eukaryota; kingdom Metazoa; phylum Chordata; class Actinopteri; order Cypriniformes; family Cyprinidae; genus Cirrhinus; species Cirrhinus molitorella. The sequence goes on from CM065129.1 coordinate 4,197,070, forward strand.
ATTACTTACAAATTGTAATCAGGTACAGATTCCAGATTCCATGACAAAAATTGTAGTCAGTAGTGTAATCAGTTACATTACATATTTGAGGTAATCTAATCAGATTACTTTTGGATTACTTTTAGATTACTTTTAACTTTATCACGTTTATCACATTGATTTAAATAGGATTATCTTGTAGCATAATGATGTAAATAATGCAAAGAGTAAGAAAATATGTTACATTCTTTGTCATTTACAACATGAAGTGCATTAGACACTATATTACATCAAGGTTTCCCAAACTAGGGTTCGTAAAGTAACTGCAGGGGGTTTGTGAGTTTAATGAAAGCTAACAATTAATAAAATCATAAATAATCATTAAAAAAAATGAAATTAAAATAAATAATTTTAAAGATAGTCTGTACACTACATTTGCAACGCCTCCGGTCAGCTCATATACGACCAAGTCTTAATAAATGGGTGAATCCTGAAATCTCAAAACCTGCTTGCTGAACTCACAATTAAATTACACGTCAAATCAGCAATAAAACTGAAATTAATAGCCCCATGAATGTAGTTTCTTATGCTCAAATAGCAATTAAAAAGCTTATTTTTCAGGGGTCTCAGGGGTAAAAAAAAAAAAAAAAAATCAGGGGTAGTTATAATAAATACAGGTGCATCTCAGTAAATTAGAAAAGTTCATGGAAAAGTTCATTTATTTCAGTAATTTGTTAAATGTAAGCCAAAATCATCACAAATTGAGTTGAATTACTAAAATAAATTAACTTCCACAGCATTCTAATGTATTGAGATGTACCTTTATATTTGGCATAAAGGGTTTAGATGACAGACAGTTTTGAAATGCCTGCATGACATGTAAAAAAATAAATAATGTAAATGTAACGTAAATAAAAACTAATTTTTAATTTGAGAGTTGGGAAGACAAAAGCCTTCAAAAGACATAATAATACATGGTTAAAAACCTGTTTAAATGAATGTGTTCACCAGTAATTGGCAGGCTGTTTTAGAAATGAAAATGGAAAAGATAAAAAAGAGAAATTAGGGGGAAATCAATGAATTATGAATCATTTATTGCTATTGTGTGAATAATATGTAATCATGTAATCCATGAAAAAGTAACTGTACTCTGATTATGAGTATTTTAAAATGTAACTTGCTCTGATTACAAGTACTTCATTTCTGGAATCTGATACGTAATCCACATTACATCTGATCACTTACTACCCAGCTCTGCCCATAATGCATTGTGAGAGTTGCACTCTGAATGAATTCCTGTGTCTCGCCAGAAGATGGCGCCCGCAGCTGAATCATCCATCTATTCATTTTACAACGTGCTCGTTCTTATTATTAAATTGTTTAACTAGGGTTTATAATTTCCATGATAGAGCTCAAGATAAATCCATTCATCTTTCTACTGGAACTACCCGTTTTCAATAATTATTAAACAGCAAACAAACTATGCAAAAGCAGGAGTCCTTCTGGTGCATTTAGCGCCCCGAATTCACTCCCTCGTTTTCATTCACTCCTTCAAGTGGACTGTATGAGTGGACTAATGTAGGGAATAGTGAATGCGGGGGCGATTTCGGATACAGCCTCTGACAAACAGGATCATTAACAAGAAACACGTGGGATGCAATTAACTAGATTGGAAACATGACCATAAAAGGAAGAACCGGAACTAAGGCTGGAGCAAAAACATGGAACAGACATACATAATAATGACAATGAGATCCAAGATTGCAATTTAGCAGATACTGACGTTACATTTAGGATTGATTTTAAAGTACTTTTACTCGTTTATAAGTCACTCAATGGCCTAGAACCTAAATACATAGCACAGTGGTTTTCAATCCTGGTCCTGGGGACCCACTGCTCTGCACATTTTGTATTTCTCCCTTATCTGACACACTCAGTTCAGTTCATGTATCTCTCTCCTAACGAGTTGATGATCTGAATCAGGTGTGTTAAATAAAGGAGACACACAAAATGTGCAGAGCAGTGGGTCCCCAGGACCAGGATTGAAAACCACTGACATAGCAGATATGCCCACTGAAAATAAACAGACCACTCAGATCACTAGGATCGAGTCAATTAGAAACACCAAGGGTTCACACAAAACAAGGGGAGTCCACCTTTAGCTTTTATGCTGCCCACGGTTGGAATCGGCTTCCAGAAGAGATCAGATGTGATAAAACATTAGCCACATTTAAATCCAGACTCAAAGCTCATCTGTTCAGTTGTGCATTCACTGAATGAGCATTGCGCTATATATGTTCGAACTGATTGCACTATATTTTATGTCTAATCATTTTTATTCCTGTTTTAGTTCATTTTAAATAAATTTTTTTAATCATTTTAAATGTTTTTATTGTTGTGATTATTATTTTTATTGTGATTATGCTAACTGGCCTTATGTTTTTATTATTTTATTTCCTTTTATGTAAAGCTCTTTGAATTACCATTGTGTATGAAATGTGCTATAAATACTTGCCTTAAATTATGTAAATATCAGTGGTCATTCTATATCTCCAATAATATTAGTCCTGAAGAGATTGAAATGATCCAAACATATAATGCAATGCAATGATGACTGAGAGATGAACAAATAAACGTTCCTCAAAAGATGTGAGATGTTTTGGAGGCTTGGGAAGATCACTCCTCCACCGAGGAACAGCGAAAGTAAAGTTTCTGGAAACAAACGTTCCTCAAAAGATCCTCATGATCAGATTTGAGACTGGTTTTACAAAAAAAAAAAAAAAAAAAAGATTCATGGAGAATCAAGTAAAGTCAAGCTGCTTTAGAGTCCAGTAAGTGTTCATCTCATTTATTCTTACATTTACTTGGTTGAAATCAGTCAAGATTTGACTGCAAAAAAAACATGTGAAGCACCAGCTGAAGGTGGATCGCACTAAAAGTGCTACTGAAAAAAAAAAGAAGTCTGAATACATTGTGTGCAGGATTTTGATCATGTCAATCATTTTTCTGCATATCAAATCTGATACAGTTAGCTTTATAGGGTTAAATCAGCCAATAATAAATCTATAACAGGTCAGGACATCCAGCACAAAATTAGACTGAACTTCCCCCTGCACCCAGCAGCTTCCTAATTACACTTCTGGCCATTCATTACACACACACACACACACACACACACACACACACACACAAACACACACACACACACACACACACACACACACACACACACACACACACACACACACACACACACACACACACATATACACTGAAAACATGGGCTGGTCTGAGTCTTCAAGTGTGTATTGTTAGTGGAATGCATTCACTCACACAAGCGTTTCCACTAAATGTTATATAATCAGCCTTGATTGTGTTTAAACCCCTTTTAACAACAGCAATATAGTACACAGATGGACCAAAGGGAGATTTAAGTGTCCAAACATTAGTGCCACATTTGGTTATTATACAGTACGGTGAAGCTCATGCATTATTTCTCCTTCACCGTAAATGATAGTGTGGCGTAATCATGAACGAGCAGAGTTTGAGAAAATCAGTCATGCTGAAAGCCGTAGGAGTAGCTCGAGCTGTAAAGCGCTGACATGTAGAGACTCGTGTGTCACCATCAGCTTCAGACTCGGCAGGAACTGGAGAGTGCAAAATCTGAGGAAAAGGCTAAATTATTTGAGCCACAAGTATAATGAGAAACGGAAAGTGCTGAATCAAAGTTAGACATAAACACAGTAAAACGACCTGAAATCTGTTAAGCCGATCTGCAAACATGCTAGCAGACGCAGACTGTTCTCTGACGCAATCTGTTTATCAGGGGTGTGTATGTGTGATTGTGTGTGTGTGAGTGATGACAGAATATCACACCTGAAATATTTGAGCTTCTGAGAACTTTTTTTTGTGGTCCGCATGAGGAAACAGCATATAAATCATACTAAATAAAGTTGTTGTTGTTGTTTTTGCAACCATTTGACACTAGATTCATGTTTGACATATCAGTGTTGGCTGTGAATAATTGTGTTTGCTAAATCATGCCTCACTACTATTGTTCAAAGATTGCATAACGTATTGATCAAACCACGAAGTGTTAAAGTTCACCCTGCACTGCCTGTGCTGTTCTGCTACCTGAATATTATGGGAACGATTACTGCAAGCAATATACAGTCATGGCCAAAAATATCAATTCTGTCAGAAATGCTTCTGTATTCACATGCCTATAGTTTTTGTTTGCACTGGAACAAAAAACAAAAAACAAAAAACAGAGGATTCAAATTCAAACACAGAACTCACAAATAGACTGGACAAAATTATTGGCACCTTGTCAAAATTGTAAGAAATAACTACTTTTCTTGTAATTTGTATTTAGACACACCTGTGGCAGGTAACAGCTGTGGGCAATATAGTAATCACACTTGCAACCAGTTCAAATGGAGAAAAGTTGACTCAACCTTTGTGTTGTGAGTCACACTGAGCATGGACAAAAGAAAGAAGTGTAAAGAGTTCGTCTGTGGATTTGAGAGAAAAAAATTGTGATTGTGCAAAAACATGGACAATCTCAGTCACCGGAGATATTAATGTTCCTGTGTCCACTGCTAACCTCCCTGAATGTGGACGGAAGAGCAAAATTAATGAAAAATTGCAATGCAAAAAGGATTGTTCGAATGGTGGATAAAGAACCCAGATTAATTTACAAACAAAATCAAGCTGATCTGCAGAGAAAGGGTACAATCTGAATGAAAAGGGACAGTATGGTAGGACACCACTGCAGACACAAAGGCATTAAAAGCAAGACTGGAGTTTGCCAAAACTTAAGTGACAAAACCACAATCCTATGGGAGAATGTACTATGGACAGATGAGACAAAAGTAGAGATTTTTGGTAAAGGACATCATGGCACTGTTTACAGAAAAAGAAATGAGGCCTTCAAAGAAAAGACCACAGTCCCTACAGTCAAACATGGAGGAGGCTCAAAGATGTTTTGGGGTTGCTTTGCTGCCTCTGGCACTGGATGCCTTGACTGTGTGAACGCTATCATCAAATCTGATGATTACCAAAGATTTTTGGGGCCAGTGTCAGAAAGCTGCGTCTGCACCAGACCCGAAACACCAGAATAGGCAGAATAGGTAAATGCTAGGGGCGCTGCTGATCCTATAGGGGTGCCAAAATTTGTTACTGATTTTTATTTATTATTTTTTATTATCTGCTTTTTTGTTATGAATAATATTTCAATCCTATGAATTTAACATACTACAAAAAAGCGACCATCCCATAAAAGCATAACTATTTTGTTGCACTCCTGCTCTCCAAGCATGATAACTCCACATACACTGCAAAAAATGCTTTTCTTATTTAGATTTTTTTTTTTTTTGTCTCGTTTTTCAGCCAAAATATCTAAACATTCTTAAATCAACAAAGATTCTCTAGACAAGTAAAAAAATATTGTCTTGTTTTCAGAAAAAGTTAAAATTAAGTGAGTTTTTGCTTGAAACAAGCAACATAATCTAGTTTTCTGCTTGAAATAAGATTTTTTTGCTTACCCCATTGGCAGATTATTTTGCTTGTTTCAAGCAAAAACTCACTTAACTTTGACTTGTTTTTTTTTTCTGATAACAAGACAAAAAATTTGACTTTTTAGATATTTTTTGTTTAGATATTTTGGCTTGAGACAAGACAAAAAATCTAAGTAAGAAAGGCATTTTTTGCAGTGTAGGCCTCCATCAGTTACCTGTTTGTAATAGTCACTAATATATTTGTCAAAAAGACCAAAGCCTTCTGGTGCCCAGGGAATAAAAAAAAAAAGGAGAAGAAAAACAGGGTAATGACATGAGGTAATGTGATGTAATGAATGATGATCATATAAAAAACTAGATGAGGTAAAAGTTTGTGAACAAACCTTACGTTGGCCTAGTCTAGAAAGCCTAGTCTAAACGTTTAAAATAGGATAATAACAATGTCTGGAGTTCCATTGTTTTTCGTGTCGCATGATAACATGTTTTAATAATATTTTCCCATCATAGTTGTGTGGTACTTGGGTATTTATGATATTTTATATTTGAATTGGCTAATTTAGTAATGTTTGTGAATAACTGGGCTTTAAAAAATAACATTTTCTATAACATTTACTTTAAAGAAGTGCGTTTCTCAGTTTAATTCATGGTGATAACGTTAGAAAGGCCTATAGTATACTGGAAATTGAACACTTCAAATTCATTTTAAAGATTAAACAGTAATGTTACTGTGTGCTAGTGAAGTGTTCAAACTAAACTGTATTAGCTGTGTGCAGGAACACCAGATGTAATTATTCTTGCTGTGCTCATTTATAATGTGACTTAGACAGCACCTATATCTTTATAGTTTCACTGGAAACAATTTAAAATATGTGACCCTGGACCACGAAACCAGTCTTAAGTGTAAATTTTTCAAAATTGAGATTTATATATCATCCGAAAGTTGAATGAATAAGCTTTCCATTGATGTATGGTTTGTTGAGATCGGACAATATTTGGCTGAGATACGACTATTTGAAAATCTGGAATCTGAGGGTGCAAAAAAATACAAATATTGAGAAAATCACCTTTAAAGTTGTCCAAATTATGTTCTTATCAATGCATATTACTTATCAAAAATTAAATTTTGATACATTTACGGTACAAAATTCACAAAATATCTTAATGGAACATGATCTTTACTTAATATCCTGACGATTTTTGGCATTTTGGGCTATTGCTACAAATATACCCCAGCGACTTAAGACTGGTTTTGTGCTCCAGGGTCACATATGTTAATTGTCCATAACTACCAATAACAGAAATAATTATTACTGTTACAAATGTATTGTTCACTGTTAGTTCAAGTTAGTTAATACATTTACTTATTGATACCGTTTCACTATCATCAGCTTTTCTTTTCTTTTTTAATAAGAAAATGTAGCCTATCACACCCAAAAGTCAAATATACTCCTCCATTTCTCTTCAGATGCACTTGAAATACCTAGTTTTTGTGTGAATGTTTGAATGCAATGATTATTGGTGCAGTGGGCTGAGGCCAGGGGTGCCAGGTAAAATGTAAGAGTGCCAATAATTTTGTCCAGTGTAATTTTTGGGGGGGGGGGGGGGGGGGGTTAATTGTATCAGATTTGACTTTTCTTTGTGTGTGTTGTTCCAGTTTGAGTACCAAAACATTTGCAACTGCAACAATTTTCTGAGAGACAGATCTGCAAGGGTGCTGATATTTTTGGCCATGACACCATTTTCAGTGGATGTAAAGACCTCATGAGCTCACAGGAAGGAAGTCATACAGAGAGCCACCCAGAACATGCTTGCAACTGCACACCAGCCATGCATTCCATCACTTTGACAGCAACTTTTGTGCACTAATTTCTACAGAGAACTCGCTAATCTAGCAAAACATGTTTTGATTATTTATCATGGCTTATATATAGATTTATAACGAACTTGTTGTTCTTCTTCTATCTGAACGCTGTATCTAATATGACTAATGGAGCGCCGAGACCTGCTCTCCTCAGACATGACCACACACGCCTGTCAAACTGCTGTCAGACACATTCCTGTCTGATGAAGCCAAATGAATTCACTAGTTTAGCAAAGTTAACTCTCTCTCGCTGCGTTCCTTTTGTGGTTTCTTGTATTCCCATAGAGGGACTATTTGGAGCATTTGAACATGCAGATTTGTATTGTATTATTTTCCCCTGTGGGCTGCATAATGTTGACACCTGTACTTCATAATCAGCAAACACACACGTCTTTCTAGATCCACAAATGACAGTAACTGCTGGTTAATAGAGCATTAGTGTTATCATGCACTGTGTGTGAGATTTAACTCCCTAACTCCCTCTCTTTTGCAAGAGTGGATTTTTACGCAACTGTGTTTGAGGATCTAATCTCAGGAGTCCAGAAGAGAAGGTGTGGCACTTTATGAAAAGATAAAATACTACTACTAACTCTGCTAACTATGAGTAACTTGGCAGCTCCATGTCAACATCCATCTACATCCCCTATATTTAGAATCTGCAAAATGTTCATTAGTTTACCAAAATTAGAGGGATCTTACAAAACGCATGTTTAAGTACTGACCTGAATAGGATATTTCACATAAAAGACATTTACATATAGTCCACAAAAGAAAACAATAGTTGAATTTATAAAAATGACCCTGTTCAAAAGTTTACATCCCCTTGATTCTTAATACTGTGTTGTTACTTGAATGACCCACAGCTGTGTTTTTTTGTTTAGTGATAGTTGTTCGTGAGTCCCTTGTTTGTCCAGGGCCCATATTCACAAAACATCTTAAGGCTAAAAGTAGCTCATAACTTGCCGATTTAGGAGCACTGCAAAAAATGCTTTTCTTACTTAGATGTATTGTCTTGTTTCCAGCCAAAATATCTAAATATTCTTAAAATAAGAAGAAGTTTCTAGTCAAAATTCAAGTCAAAATTATTGTCTAGTTTTCAGTAAAAAGAAGTCAAAATCAAGTTTTTGCTTAAAACAAGTAAAATAATCTGTCAATGGGGTAAGCAAAATGATCTAGTTTTCTGCTTGACATAAGATCATTTTGCTTACCCCATTGACAGATTATTTTACTTGTTTTAAGCAAAAACTCACTCAATTTGGACTTCTTTTTACTGAAAACAAGACAATAATTTTACTTGTCTAGAAAATCCTTCTTGAAAACAAGACAATAAATCTAAGTAAGAAAAGCATTTTTTGCAGTGAGAAAATCGTAAAAATGGGTGTCAGTCCTAAATTTAGGACTCCAAAATGTTTGCTCTAAGAGTATTTCAGAAAGCATTTTAATGCTAAAACTAGCTCCTAAATCTGTGAAACTCTGGGAGTAGAGAAGAGGACTCTAACAAGACCAAATCCCAAATATCCTAAAGTGGCTGTTGCTGACAATCTGCCTCAGAACACTAAGCATTTATTTGCACTAGTGGTGTCAAAATTAGCGCGTTAGATGAGATGCTGGCAGGCCATATGTCTGTAAAAACTAATTTAATTGTCCTGTCAGCCTATACACTCTGCTTGTAGCGCGCGCTCTTGAAGTTCACGCGCAAATGTGCCGACGCGCGCTGTATTAGGCTATATTAAACCCAAATGAAACTGCGAGCATGCAAAGTCGTAGTTATATCGTCAGGTAAAACATGAATTCACAAAAAAAAAAAACGATTAAAGCTGCCTTAACTGTGCGTGTAAGAATTTATTATTTATAGGTCAAAGCAGTGTCAGATCAAGTTCAGCAGCGACAACCTTTATAGTAACAGCAGCCAAAATATCCTTATAACCAGTTGCTGTGATGTCTGTTAATTAAGGAACAAAATTAAAAAGAGGAAATTAATAACTAAGTTTTATCTTTATATAATTTAGAATTTGATATAATTTAGGCTATATTTTCTTGCTGAAGGGCACAGGTAGCTACTATATATATATGACATTTATTATAATGGGTTTGTGTGAAGATTGTTTCAAGTTCACTTAAATTATTATTATTAGTTATTTTTTTTAAAGTCTAATAAATGTTAAAGTGATAGCTCTTAATGATACTGTAATGTTGAATGATTATATATATATATATATATATATATTTTATTTTTTTTTTATTTTTTTTTTCATTGGTTAAGTATTAGGGGGGGAATATCAATCAGTGATATTTGCCTTCAGTCCTAAAACAAGATGTCGTTAAACAAATATTAAAAATATATGTTCTTTATGTTGTTTCTACATTAATTTGAAGCATTAAAGTGAAATTATTGCAATATAAAAGTATAATTAAAAACTTTAATGTCAGGTAGAATTAATCGCGATTAATCGCGATTAATTTTAGGTAAAATGTGCGATTAATTAGTTAATTTTTTTTAATCGATTGACACCACTAATTTGCACGCATATGTTTTCCCACCAAACTTTTTTTTTGGTTTTGGAGGTTAACTCCAAATTTTCCTTTGATTATATCCTTGATTTCATTAACAAGTTGGGCAAGAAGTAACAGCTGTTCTTGCATCCAGTTTGGAAAATATTTTAAAAAATATAATTGAATGTGGCAACACTTTTTTTACTTTATTTGAATGTGGCAACATAATATGATGCTCTACAACAGGGTTCCTCAAATCTTGCCCTGGAGGGCCAATGCGCTTCAGAGTTTAGCTCCAACTCTGATCAAACTCACCTACCTATGATTTTCTAATGATCCTGAAGACACTGATTAGCATGCTCAGGTGTGTTTAATTAGGGTTAGATCTAAACTTTTCAGGAAAGTGGATCTCGTGGGCCAGATTTGAGGATCCCTGCTCTACAATATTTCTATGAACAAATCTCTGACAGAGACTCCTCCCCTATCAGCCAATCACTGTGTGCAGAGTTAGTAAGCATGGTGACATCATCCATAGCAACAAGGTCAACCCCGCCCTTACTCTTAGCTTAAGACTTCTCTCTGTTCCTTAGCAAAAGTTTGTCTCAGCAGCTTCGTTAATAGGTTTTCAGAGAAAACTCTTAGCTAAAAACTTTTACTGCTATTTAGGAGAACTCTTAGTGGTAAGATAAAATGTTTTGTGAATACAGGCCCTGAACAGTTAAATTGCCCGCTGTTCTTCAGAAAAATCCTTCAGGTCCCACAAATTCTTTGGTTTTTCACCATTTTTGTGTATTTGAATCCTTTCCGACAATTTTTGTGTTTTCACCCCCCAGCTCTAAATGCATTGTTTTTCCTTCTGGAGCATCAGTGAGTGTTTGAACCTTCTGTAATAGTTGCATATGAGTCCCTCAGTTGTCCTCAGTGTGAAAAGATAGGTCTCAAAATATACAAAAAATACACAAAAATGCTGGAATTTGCAGGACCTGAACCTCTGCTCACCTCAGTATTTATATGCTCAAAAATACAGTAAAAACATTAATATTGTGAGACATTATTACAATTTAAGATATCTGTTTTCTCTGTAAATCTGTAAAATGTAATTTATTTCTGTGATGGTAAATCTGAATTTTCAGCATCATTACTCTAGTCTTCAGTGTCACATGATCCTTCGGAAACCATTCTGATACATATATATATATATATATATATATATATATATATATATACACTACCGTTGAAAAGTTTGGGGTCAGTAAGACTTGCAATTTTTTTTTAAGAAGTCAAGGCTGCATTTATTTTATCAAAAATACAGAAAATAAACTGTAATATTATAAAATGTTATTACAATAGAAAATAATGTTTTTTATTTTCATATACTTTAAAATCTAATTTATTCCTGTGATGCAATGCTGATTTTTCATCAGCTGTTACTCAGTTTCCCAGGCTTAAGTGTCACATGATCTCTCAGAAATCATTCTGATATTCTGAATTATTAGTAGAATTATCCGTTTTGGAAACAGTTGTGCCGCCAATGTTTTTTTTTTTTTTTTTTGAACCTGTATTTTTGTTCTTTCAAGAACAACATTTATTCAAACTATAAATCTTTTCTAGCAATGTAAATCTATTATGTCACTTTTTATTAATGTAACAATTTATTCATTTCTTTCTTTCAAAAAAAAAAAAAGAATGAATAAACATTTCTGACCCCAAACTTTTGAACGGTAGTGTATATATATATATATATATATATATATATATATATATATGATTATTAGTTGTGCTGCTTCATATTTTTGTAGAGACCATGATATACAAACACCCTTTTGGATCCTTTATTTTTAAGAGTGTATTAGAAGCTGATGCTGATCAGAGCAGATCAATTATATTTTAATATATATTCACATAGAAAACAGCTATTTTTGTTGTAATGATGTTTCACAATTATACTGCTTTCTGTATTTTTGATCAAATAAATGCAGACTCTGTGAGCAGAAGAGACTCAGTACAGTACACTACTGAGGTTTCCTTTGATAAAGCAATGGTGGTAAAGCATTTAGACACAGTTTACAGCTTTTTATTATCATTTATTAAACAAAAATATCATCTCACATGTTATTTAAGGAATAACCAGCGCAGAATGGCACCAGATGGATGCGGGCAGCCATTAGCTGGTCATGACAGAGATACAGAAACAGGCTCTTTAACTGCCACATCATCATCCATCTCCTCTCTAAATCACACATGATGAAAAGATCGAAAATATCCACACTTCCAATTACATACTTGATTCTGCAGGTCACATCGTTTTAAAAATGCCATTAGATTTATAAATGATCGGATATATATGCGGGAGCGGAGCAGAGGTCCAGGCGGCGGGACAGGAGAGTGAGGATGTGAAGAGGGCCGTCGCGCCTTACATTCATTTTGCACAATCTGTAGCCTTCTTTTCCTGCTCGATATCTGTGAAACGAGAACATGACAGCGGTGAAAGAATGAAATGGTACGATAAATGCTCCCTGTTCCACATCATAGTGATTTATTAAAAGTGGTGATTTATTGTACTTAATGAACATTAAGCCATGTGACATTTTTGAGAGCTAATGTTATCCACCGAATGTGAAGAACTATTTGTTCTTTAAAGCAATGTGTTTGTGACTATGACACATTGAAATAATATGATAACAAACACCAGACTGCAATATGAAGAAGCATAATGGACTGTTTTTGTACAGTTAAAATAACTGAAAGTGACTGACACCAGAAGTTTTGTACATTCAGGTTATGGTTTTTATATGAAAAATAAGGTGGATAGAGTGTGTTTCTCAACTCCTGTCCTCCAGAACGTCTCCTTATTGAACAAACTCGAAAGCCGATGAGCGAAATCCAGTGTTTTTATGCGTGAGCGTTACTCTAAAACAGTGTATTAGAGCACATTATCATTACAATGCCAGTGCAACTAGTTTATTTATTTATTATTTTTTTCTTTGAGGAAACCGTACATGCAAATTGAGATGTAAATACTGCATACTGAATTGCTTCTACTGAACGAGAAAAAACAAATGACAACTGTCCAACACACACATACACAAAAACTGTGGATACGATTTGAATGTTCCAAAAGAAAGATGTCCCTAATTCAAATCTGTTTAGAGAACACATACTAACACAACAGTGTTTACTACAGCGCTCTACAATATAATAAATAAAACAATAGAATAATTACAAGCATCTTACAGACAACATCAAAACATCTACCAACATACATAAAAAAAAAAAAATCTAAGACTAGTACCAATAACAACAAAACAAATGATCAAAAGCTAATGTGAAAAAATGTTTATAAATGTTTATAATAATTTTTAATACATCAGGTGGTTCTAGTCGTATAGTCTCACAGTAGATGAGAGATATTGATCTGAGCATGTTCAGTGGGTCAGTGCTATAATGAATATCAGTCTTCTATTACAGTGGTTCTCAATCTTTTTATACCAAGTACCAAAATATTTGGTTCTCCAAGTACCACCATAAAGACCAACATTAAAATACAGTAGTGTACTAGGCCTAATTATTCAGCTACAGCTCTGCACAGGTCAAAAATTAGGCGTTTTTTTATTCCTTTATACTGTTGTCAGCCACTTTAACACTGTAAATACACAGTTTGAACATTAACACTGCACAGTGCTTACAAACAGGTAAATAAAAAACTTAAATAATGATTCAATTAAAATGCGTTGTACCTAAAAGTTAAATAAAAACTGTGCTGTACTTAAAAGTAAAAAGAAAATAAATGAAAGAAAGAAAGAAAATTCAATTAAAATGTATTGTGTTTTAACATTAATTTATATTTAATTTAGTGATTCCTCTGCGTTTTTATAGTTTTTATTGATTTTTATTTATTTTTTTTTAGTTATTGTAGTACAGAGATAAACTAAATTAAAATGAGAAACGTATATATATAAAGAGTTCAGATGCAAAACCAGCTAAAAGCCATCTCGGTCAAAAATGAGATAATGCTACTGAGTGAATGCTCTGGACACATATTATACATCCATCAAATAGTTTTACTTCAAACTCGTTAAAATCCCAGCCTCAGCCCAATCAGAAGAACCAGTACTTACATAGAAACCTATACATCAGAGCCTGATAAAAATGCATTTTTAAAGAAAGATGTAAGATGGATTTAGTGGCTTTTGCATCTGAACTCTTCATATATAAATATTTTTTATAATATTTATATTTTTATTTTATTTATTTATTTATTTATTTATTTTTTCAGTTAACATTTACTTTAGGCTGTAGCTGTAGTTACTCCAATAGCTCTGCTGAATACAGATAAACACTTAAATCTACATACAAGTAGTCATGAGTAAGTCATAAGGCTTGGATCTGATCTTCTCATTCCCTGCAGTTATATTTTACACCTATAAGGAAGGGTGTTACATCAATATTCATTAATGAAGCTTAAACCCATAACAAGCCTTCTTCAGAGCCATTCCTTTGTCCTTTGTTTTACTCTTCAGCTCAGCCGCAGGTGAAGCAGGCAGACGCTCTTATCGCTGAAGCATCTGCAGAATTCAGCTCTCTCTCTCTGTGTGTGTGTGTGTGTGTGTGTGTGTGTGCGCTTGTCATGTTTGCTTTACCATGTCAGATCAGCACAAGACTGTGCAAGGGTGAATGGTGAACAATGAATCATGAGGGAGAGGCTGCCAAACCCGCTCACCTTCTTTAGTGGGCAGAGTGTTCTTCTCTGCCGTGCTTGTCTTCTTTAGACATCTCTTGTCAAAGTTCTGCACTTCTTCTTTAACGGGATTGTCGCTCATTTTGAAGAGTCTGTGAGAGTGAATGAGAGTTAATGACAGTTTCAGCCTCTGCATGTAATGCTTTATATCTTTATGATCAGTCTGACTGTGTACAAAAACTTACTGACACTCTAATGCTTCGCTCAATCCGAACGTGTGTTCGGACATCCATTTGCTTTCTCAAACAGAGTTGGCAAGGCATGCAACGGCATCGTGGTTAAGCCACATTCTCAAAAGCAGAAGTGCGTTTAACTACACAAGACCCATTTCCTCAAAGGTGTAAGCTGAAGTTTTCATGGCTCTGTGTGGACACGTCGACCTGCCGCACCCGCCCGCCCTCAGGTGTGCGTTTATGTAAGCTCTTTATCAGCCAGAGCTACAGTAAAATCACTGGCCTAAAATTACACTCGACTGAAACAGCTGGTTTTCTACACTTTTTGCATATTTGCAGAAACGGTGAGTGGGCAGTGTTTAGCAGATAAAATCAGCATTATGATAAAGTTACAGAGCGATCTGCACAAAAGGAAGTTATTTTACAAAATCACTCAGTGGCTCTCTAGTAAACAATACACTTTGCCATCAAAGTAAGCCTACTTTATGTTGCGAGCCAAATTGCCACTGGTTTTTGGTTACAAAATTAAATCAACTCTTTTATTCAAGTCATCACTTAATATGGCTGGATAACTTGGTTAGTTTAAGGGCATGTTCTCTTTTTTTCCCCCTTTCAACCTAATATCTCTTATTCTTGTTTTAAAGGCTTTTCTCACTGTTCTTATGAGCAGATGACCGATCAGTCACACAAATATAGTAAATAAACAAAGTGTCTTAGTAGGGCAGTGTGTTTATGATCACTGCATGTTTTATATGACCACGTTAAAATCCTCACGTCTTCACCACACCCAAAGTGACTGGCGCCAAATTTCTGCGATTTTGCAACATTGCCAAATACTTCAAACATTTGAATGTTTGAAACGTTCCAAACGACGTTCGATTTTTCTAACTGTGCATATGCTTCTTTTATGCGCCATGTGAATTAAAGACACACTGCGCAAACCAAAGGCACACACACCTTTTTTTCACACCGCAAAATACTCGACGCAATAAACTAGTACGCTAATCAAGCGCGAGCGCGCACACGCACACACTACGCATACTGCATTGACAGGTGAGCACAAACATATGCTGTCCTGCCTTTCCCTATATATTTAATACTGCACGTATTAAATGCATACTATTTAAACGTATACTGTCTAATATTTGCAAAGTGTATAATGTGCCTAAATCACTTCTTAATTTAGACTGCATTAATATTATCTGAAACAGTATGCAAAATAATATGATATGATATATCTCAGAGTAAATAAACATATAATTGGGTGTATTTATAGAGCCTTACCTGGCGCTGGTCTCGGGACTGTAGTACACTAGATATGCTAGACAGAATCTGTGTGCGCTGCTCAAGGTGGACAGCTGCTTTAAATACTAGCCATCACACCCCAGTTGCACAACTGCACGGATGTAACCCGCTCGCTCTGATTGGCTCAATCTCTCAACACTGCGTTCTGATTGGACAAACCTGCAGCGCAGTGAAGTAACGGTAACCGAATGTAGAGCGAGTGAGAATTCTTTAAGCGTTGGCGAATGTTACAGAAAACTACGTGTTTCTAGAGGACGAGAGAGAAACCTAGACTCAAAATATTGCAGGTGAAGTATATTTTCTACTTAGACATCGAGTGAGGCGATGAATCCACCAGCAGCGCCATCTTGTGGCGATTAACTTTCAGATACTGATGCAAAAAACTTAAGTTCTATCATAGATAATGCCCCAATATAATCATTTGAGCACTGGACAGACTGCAAAAACACACTTTGCAAAATAATTCCTAGTGGAAAACTACAGTAGACCTTTTTTTTTTTTAATCTTATTTGATCCCATTTGGAATTAGCGCTGATTTATGATGGAAAAAAACACATATTTTCTATAGAATACCATTAAAGGAATAGTTCACCCTGAAAAAGTCCTCGCACTCAGGCTGTTCAAGTTGTAGATGAGTTTGTTTCTTCATCAGAACAGATTTGGAGAAATGTATTGCATCACTGCCTTACCAAAGGATCCTCTGCAGTGAATGGGTGCCGTCAGAATGAGAGTCCAAACGAGAGTCCAAACAGCTGATAAAAACATCACAATAATCCACAAGTAATCCACACCACTCCTGTCTATCAGTTAACATCTTGAGAAAGCAAATGCTGAAACAAATCCATCATTAAGTCATTTTTTCCTTTAAACCAGTTAAAACATGAGTCATCTATCCATAATATTGCTTTCTCCAAGTTGTCGGGTCCAAATCTGGAGAGAAATCTGTACAGATCATGGCCCGTTTACAAACCAGAACAGCTCTAAACAAATACGTCGCTGCATTTTGCTGCGAGAGACAACAGAAGATGGACTTTTTCACTGGAGGAAGTGCTATTATAGATTATGGACTCATATTTTGGACACAAGTGAAGGTTTGAAGTTAAAAACATCTTCAGTTTTTTAGACTCTCATTCTGATGGCACCCGTTCACTGCAGAAAATTGCTGTTCAAGATGTAGAGGAGTTTGTTTCTTCATCAGATTTGGAGAAATGTAGCATTGCATCACTTGTTCACCAGTGGATCCTCTGCAGTGAATGGGTGCCGTCAGAATGAGAGTCCAAACAGCTGGTAAAAACATCACAATAATCCACAAGTAATCCACACTACTCCATTCCATCAGTTAACATCTTGAGAGGACAAAAGCTGAAACAAATCCATCATTAAGACATGTTTACCTTAAAACCAGTTAAAACATGAGTCCTCTGTCCATAATACAGCTTTCTCCAAGTCGTCTGTTCCAAATCAGGAGAGATATCTGCACAGATTAACTACCGTTTACAAGCCAAAACACGTATGTGACTGGATTTTGAAGTGAAGAAGCAAGGTTTTTAAGGTAAAAACATCTTAGTGATAGATTTGTTAACTGATGGACTGGACTGGAGTGGATTATTGTGATGTTTTCATCAGCTTTTTAGACTCTCATTCTGACGGCACCCATTCACTGCAGAGGATCCATTGCTATTCAAGATGTAGAGGAGTTTGTTTCTTCATCAGATTTGGAGAAATGTAGCATTGCATCACTTGTTCACCAATGGATCCTCTGCAGTGAATGGGTGCCGTCAGGATGAGAGTCCAAACAGCTGGTAAAAACATCACAATAATCCACAAGTAATCCACACCACTCCAATCCTTCAGTTAAGATTTTGAGAAGACAAAAGCTGACACAAATCCATCAAGACATTTTTACCTTTAAACCAGTTAAAACATGAGTCCTCTATCCATAATATTGCTTTCTCCAAGTGGTCTGAATCAGGAGAGAAATCTGCACAGATCAAGCACAGTTTACAAGCCAAAACTGCTCTAAACAAGTATGTGACTGGATTTTGAAGTGAAGAAGTGAAGTTTTGAAGGTAAAAACATCTTAGTGATAGATTTGTTAACAGATGGACTGGACTGGAGTGGATTATTGTGATGTTTTCATCAGCTTTTTAGACTCTCATTCTGACGGCACCCATTCACTGCAGAGGATCCATTGCTATTCAAGATGTAGATGAGTTTGTTTCTTAATCAGATTTGGAGAAATGTAGCATTGCATCTCTTGCTCACCAGTGGATCCTCTGTGGTGAATGGGTGCCGTCAGAATGAGAGTCCAACCATCTGATAAAAACACCACAATAATCCACAAGTAATCCACACCACTCCAGTCTATCAATTAAAACTGTGTGTTTGTAAGAAATAAATCCATGATTAAGACTTCAAATTCAAACCAGTTAAAACACGAGTCCTCTCTCCATAATATAGCTTTCTCCAAGTGGTCTGGTCTGAATCAGGAGAGATATCTGCACAGATTAACTACCGTTTACAAGCCAAAACAAGTATGTGACCGGATTTTGAAGTGAAGAAGCAAGGTTTTTAAGGTAAAAATATCTTAGTGATAGATTTGTTAACTGATGGACTGGACTGGAGTGGATTATTGTGATGTTTTCATCAGCTTTTTAGACTCTCATTCTGACGGCACCCATTCACTGCAGAGGATCCATTGCTATTCAAGATGTAGAGGAGTTTGTTTCTTCATCAGATTTGGAGAAATGTTGCATTGCATCACTTGTTCACCAGTGGATCCTCTGCAGTGAATGGGTGCCGTCAGAATGAGAGTCCAAACAGCTGGTAAAAACATCACAATAATCCACAAGTAATCCACACTACTCCATTCCATCAGTTAACATCTTGACAAGACAAAAGCTGAAACAAATCCATCATTAAGACGTTTACCTTAAAACCAGTTAAAACATGAGTCCTCTGTCCATAATACAGCTTTCTCCAAGTCGTCTGTTCCAAATCAGGAGAGAAATCTGCACAGATTAACTACCGTTTACAAGCCAAAACACGTATGTGACTGGATTTTGAAGTGAAGAAGCAAGGTTTTTAAGGTAAAAACATCTTAGTGATAGATTTGTTAACTGATGGACTGGACTGTGTTTCCATTACTGTTCAAGAGTTTGTTTCTTCATCAGATTGGTAAAAATGTGTCATTCCATCACTGTCTCACCAGTGGATCCTCTGCAGTGAATGGATGCCGTCAGAATGAGAGTCTAAAAAGCTGGTGAAAACATCCCAATAATCCACAAGTAATCCACACCACTCCAGTCCATCAGTTAAGATTTTGAGAAGACGAAAGCTGAAACAAATCCATCAAGACATTTTTACCTTTAAACCAGTTAAAACATGAGTCCTCTATTCATAATATTGCTTTCTCCAAGTGGTCTGGTCTGAATCAGGAGAGAAATCTGCACAGATCAAGCACTGTTTACAAGCCAAAACTGCTGGATTTTGATGTGAGAGACAACAGAAGATGTGCTTTTTCACTGGAGGAAGTGTTATTATGGATTACCCATAGCATGGTGACACTGATACAATGTTGATGTTTGATCCAAACCATAATTTTGGTTGGGATTGACATTTAAATTAAACATTTAAATGTCAATCCCAACCAAAATGATGGATGGTTGAATCAGCATTGAAATTTTGATGAAAGTTGACAGCACACATGCAGGTAAAAACAGTGACGTTAAAGTAACAGTGGTTTGTAGTTGATGACTGCAAGATGATGCAGGCGTGTTTCGCTGCGGGCGTTTCTCAATCAGTAGGGCGTGTCAAAAGCCTATTTCAGTTCTGTAAACATTCTTAAAAAGTGCAAGCGTCTTGCTTTAGTAATATTTATTAGGAACTTTATGATTAAAATTACAAAATCATTTGACAGATTTAGATTTGTGTGTGTGTGTAAGGCACATGAACGTCAGTGAGAATATTATGTTTTATACAGAACCCGTGTATTGCATTTATAATCAATGCTTGCAGAGCACCTTTCCTTTAGTAGGAGTGAAGGCAGACAAGTATGGACAGTTAAAGAAATGAGAAGCACCCTCCTAGGATTGTCACCTGACCTGGGACTTGGCGCTATCCTCCCATGATTACTGCTTCAGGTAACCGTTCATATTCCTGAATCTGCATTAAATGTGAGGAATGTAACTGATCTTCATTCAGTTTGGCCTGTCCCCACTGAATACAATCACAAAAAATACACCTTGTGTTTATGAGAAAGTGACAGACATGGCTAATTTGTGATATTTAAACAGAGTAAGGTACATAAGGTGAATTTGCAGCTTTAAATAAATTGTATTGAAAAAATAAAACAAAACCTTAAGCTCTCAATTCTACAAGTAAAAGTTTTACTGTTATGTTATGTAGTTTTACAGAAATCCAGATTTATGTAATGGCCATAGGTCAGAGGTGTTTATTGATCTTATTGATCTCTAATGATCTTGTTTATCTGATTCAGGTGTGTTTAATTAGAGGGTTGGACATAAACGTGGGTGGAACAATCGGACACTTTGTGCTTCCATTTGATATTTATAGACTTTAAATAAATAGATCAAATGTACACAATGCAACAGTATTATAAATATAGTTAGATTATTTTGTGTTGAGCTATTTGAAAAAGTGAATCTTATTGTGTTTTGCATAATAACATTCCTGACATGCTTTCATCATGCTTCATCATGCTTTCTTTTTCAGATTTCAGAGAAATCCTTTTTAAAGAGTTTTATTTTCTGTCTTTTTGTAATTGTGTTAAACTGTGAAATAATATAAACTCATTCAACTGCTGGCAATGTGTCATTAATGTTTGAAAAGGTTTTCTGAAAATTCTGTGGTATTTTCAATGTTTTAAGAAAAGTGGTTTAAAACCAACATCAAATTAACATTGATTAAAGGATATTACCACATTTTAATATCAGTTCAACAACGCTGATGTAGAATCAACAGTGCAATGCTGTTTCACTGACATACCATTGATTATTATTGTTCATTTCAATGTTGAATTAATTCAATTGATTTTTTTATTTTGTTGAAAACTCTACTTTGTTTAAACATTAATTGTAGGATATGAAACCAACATCACTTTGCAACATTAATTCAACACAGTTAGCATTGATGCATGAACATTGACTTAACATTGTTTCAGTGGTAGCTTGCTATCTATTTAACATCTTAATGATGGATTTGTTTCAGCTTTTGTCTTGTCAAGATGTCAACTGATGGACAGGAGTGGTGTGGATTACTTGTGGATTATTGTGATGTTTTTATCAGCTGTTTGGGCTCTCATTCTGATGGCACCCATTCACTGCAGAGGATCCATTGCTGTTCAAGATATAGGGGAGTTTCCTATCCTCTGCAGTGAATGGGTGCCGTCAGAATGAGAGTCCAAACAGCTGATAAAAACATCACAATAATCCACAAGTAATCCACACCACTTTAGTCCATCAGTTAATGTCTCATGAAGAGAAAAACTGTGTTTGTAAGAAAAAAAAATCCATTATTAGGACTTCAAATTCAAACCAGTTAAAACACAAGTCCTCTCTCCATAATATTGCTTTCTCCAAGTGGTCTGGTCTGAATCAGGAGAGAAATCAGGACAGATCAAGCCCCGTTTAAAAGACTTTGATGTGAGAGACAACAGTAGCTGGACTTTTCATTGGAGGAAGCATTATTATGGATTTATGGGCTTGTATATTGACCAGAAGTGAAGATTTGAAGTTAAAAACATTTTAATGATGGATTTGTTTCTTCCAAACATGCAGCTTTTGGCTTCACGAGACATTAACTGGAGTGGTGTGGATTATTGTAATGTTTTTATCAGCTGGTTAGACACTCATTCTGACGGCACCCATTCACTACAGAGGATCCATTGGTGAGACCGTGATGAAATGACACATTTGTACCAATCTGATGAAGAAACAAACTCTTCTACATCTTGGAAGGCCTGGGGGTGAGTACATTTTCAGCAAATGTTCATCTTTGACCTCCTTTAAGTGAAATATTTAGCATTGTTATTTATTAAAAAACAATAAGAACTGCTTCAAACAAAATGGAGAGAAGGCTTCATAAGCTTTAGCTGAGTATTTGTAGTGGATTAAGAACCAAAACACGTCCTGTAATTGCATATGGAGTGTTTCACATTTTATTGTTTCATAACTTAATAGAGAATACATGTTTTAACTCTTGCATCATTGTTGCACAAGTGAATACGTCAGCAGGTCAGTGATACTGTAAATGGCATCCCTGCAGAACTGAAAACTTGAAATGTCAAGTTTGTTATAAAACAGCCTTGAATAGACGTTTGGTTTGGTGATCACCTCTTCAGCTGGTCGTATATAGCATTAGTGATCCCCCAGGTGATGCAGGAGCGGACGATGACCAGTGATCCTCCACGGTACAGAAGAACCAGCCTGTGCTGACGGCCGGCCCACAGCTGCTGCCAGCTGCTTTTAACTCCTCTGCCTCCTCTGTCCACTTGGGCCTGCATGTTGGCCACCAGAACAGAAAGAGGGTAGAGCGGCAGACTGATCACCATCGAGTTTAAAACACCGGAAATAAATGAGGACAAAACAGGAGAGCAGCCACAAGCCCTGAGAGTGCCAGACATGGGGTCCTTCAGGCCAAAATACAGGCTGCTCCCTAAGGCATTTCGGATGAGTATAGGCAGAAAGGCAGTGTAGTACCCTGATGCTAACGGACTCAAAGCTAGCTTGCGCAATACGCTTCTTAATGTAGGAAGGCTGGAGTCGTTCTTGCTGTTCTGCAGGACGTTCTGCACGCGCTCGAGCGGGGTAAAGAGCAGGGCCTCCACCACACCTGCACCCAAACCTGCCAGAGCGGGGAGAGCGGCGCCGGGAACAGGAGACGGCGAAAGCTGCTGCAGGAAGGTGTCCTGGAGGCCAAACAGGAGCGTCCCGTTCAGGGACTTCATCAGTAAGGGCGGCACCACGCCACGGTAGAGTTTTAGCAGACCCTCCTTGCGTAGCTGGGCCACCGCTTCTCGCACTAAAGAGACGTGCAGCTGCTGGCGGAAGACGGTCTTGTACAGAGGGAAGGTGATGACGGTGGTGATGAGGCTCGACGTCCCTCCGTGCAAGTAGCTACGAAACCACAGCGTAGAGTCGGACGATTCCAGAGCGCCGCCTTTGTTGCGATGCGAGTTGCTTCCCATCGTTGATACTGCGGGGAAATGAGGAGTCAAGAGTCAAATTACAATAATGCTTGTTCTCAATATCCATCTTATTTTTTGTGCATGGTTTGATTCCAGTTTTTTTTTGTTGTGGTACAAAACAGCTTCTTGATATCGCAAACACTGAACAAAATTATAAAATCGCAACACTTTTGTTTTTGCCCCCATTTTTCATGAGCTGAACTCAAAGATCTAAGACTTTTTCTATGTACACAAAAGGCCTATTTCTCTCAAATATTGTTCACAAATCTGTCTAAATCTGTGCACTTCTCCTTTGCTGAGATCAGTGTTGGGGAAAGTTACTTTTAAAAGTAATGCGTTACAATATTGCGTTACTCCCTAAAAAAAGTAACTAATTGCGTTACTTAGATACTTTTTATGGAAAGTAATGCGTTACATTACTTTTGAGTTACTTTTGCGGTACTTTTTAAATCTGGGCAGGGCTTGCTTGTTTGTTTTTAATATAAAAAGTTTGATTAAATGTAAAAGCCCTTTCACACCAAAATGAAATGAAGTGAATAAGCCTAAGCCTGAAGGAAAAGTGAATTCACATCTGCACTGTAGAACTGTAGGAAAAGGCAGTTCAACAAGAAAAATGAAGCACAAATGTTCATCTAAAGTAAGTTTTGCTTATTAGTACACTGCAATAAAATCCTTTTCTTACTTTGATTTTTTGTCTTGTTTCCATTAAAAATATTTAAAAATTCTTAAATCAAGAAGGATTTTAGATAAGTACAAATTATTGTCTTGTTTTTTTGCTTGAAACAAGCAAAATAATCTCCCAATGGGGTAAGCAAAGTAATCTTGTTTTCTCTTCGAAATACATGCTTTTTTTTTTTGCTTACCCCATTGGCAGATTATTTTGCTTGTTCCAAGCAAAAACTCACTTAATTTTGACTTGTTTTTTTCTGAAAAAAAAAAAACAAACAAACAAAAAAAAAACAGTTTTTACTTGTCTAGGAAATCCTTCTTGATTTAAGAATTTTTTAATATTTTGGCTGGAAACAAGACAAAAAAAATCTAAGTAAGAACAGTATTTTTGCAGTGTACGGTTGAATTGGATCAACAAGGGTCAGCAGCAAAGTCATTGGTTAATAAAACGGGATTAAATACATAAACAACTTTTTTGAAAAAGTAACTCAGGTATTGTCTTGGAAATTAAAAAGTAATGCGTTACTTTACTAGTTACTTGAAAAAAAAAATATTATTACGTAGCTTGGGTTACTTGTAATGCATTACCCCCAACACTGGACGAGATAATCCATCCACATCACAGGTGTGGCATATCAAGATGTGTTATGTGTTTCCATTTGTCACCACCAAAACAATGATGACATGTTTCGGTTGTGACTGTTTTGGTAATTAGGTTTTTTGGGATAACACTGAAAAAAAACAAAAGAAAAAATTAAGCTTGCTGATATTTTTACTTAAATGATCTTTAAATGTGTTTTTTGGTTGTGGGACAGCAGTTTGCACCAGTTCTGTGCAATTGCCCATATACATTTTGTTGGGCTGGAAGGAAAAAAAAGGTTTTATATTGTTCACAAATCGGTCTAAATCTGTGTTAGAGAGCACTTCTCCTTTCCGAGATAATCCATCCACCTCACAGGTGTGGCATATCAAGATGTTGATTAGACAGCATGATTATTGCACAGGTGTGCCTTAGGCTGGCTACAATAAAAGGACACTCTAAAATATGCAGTTTTACTGTATTGGGGGGTCCGAAAACTAGTCAGTATCTGGTGTGACCACCATTTGCCTCAAGCAGTACAACACACCTCCTTCGCATAGAGTTGATCAGGTTGTTGATTGTGGCCTGTGGAAAGTTGATCCACTCCTCTTCAATGGCTGTGCGAAGTTGCTGGATATTGGCAGGAACTGGAACACACTGTCGTATACGCCGATCCAGAGCATCCCAAACATGCTCAATGGGTGACATGTCCAGCGAGTATGCTGGCCGTGCAAGAACTGGGATGTTTTCAGCTTACAGGAATTGTGTACAGATCTTTGCAACATGGGGCTGTGCATTATCATGCTGCAACATGAGCTGATGACCATAGATGAACGGCACAACAATGGGCCTCAGGATCTCGTCACGGTATCAATAAAATGCACCTGTGTTCATTGTCCATAACATAAGCCTGCCCATACCATAATCCCATCGCCACCATGGGCCACTCGATCCACAACGTTGATATCAGCAAACCACTGACCCACACAATGCCATACAAGCTGTCTGCCATCTGCCCTGTACAGTGAAAACCAGGATTCATCCGTGAAGAGAACACCTCTCCAAAAAAGTGCCAGACGCCATTGAATGTGAGCATTCACACACTTAAGTTGGTTACGACCACAAACTGCAGTCAGGGGCGAGACCCCGATGAGGACGACGAGCATGCAGATGAGCTTCCCTGAGATGTTTGTTTGTGCAGAAATTGTTTGGTTATGCAAAGCGATTGTTGCAGCAGCTGTCCAGGTGGCTGGTCTCAGATGATCTTGGAGGTGAAGATGCTGGATGTGGAGGTCCTGGGCTGGAGCGGTTACACGTGGTCTGCGGTTGTGAAGCCGGTTGGATGTACTGCCAAATTCTCTGAAACGTCTTTGGAGACGGCTTACGGTAGAGAAATGAACATTCAATTCATGGGCAACAGCTCTGGTGGACATTCCTGCAGTCAGCATGACAATCGCACGCTCCCTCAAAACTTGTGACATCTGTGGCATTGTGCTGTGAGATAAAACTGCAGATTTTAGAGTGGCATTTTATTGTAGCCAGCCTAAGGCACACCTGTGCAATAATCAAGCTGTCTAATCAACATCTTGATATGCCACACCTGTGAGGTGGATGGATTATCTCGGAAAGGAGAAGTGCTCTCTAACACAGATTTAGACAGATTTGTGAACAATATAAAACCTTTTTTTTCCTTCCAGCCCAACAAAATGTATATGGGCAATTGTACAGAACTGGTGCAAACTGCTGCCCCACAACCAAAAAACACATTTAAAGATCGTTTAAGTAAAAATATCAGCAAGCTTAATTTTTTCTTTTGTTTTATTTGTTTCGGTGTTATCCCAAAAAACCTAATTACCAAAACAGTCACAACCGAAACATGTCATCATTGTTTTGGTAGTGACAAATGGAAACACATAATCCTTATATTTGGAGGAAATAATCCATTTTAGCACAGTTATGCACATTTTTAGTATGTTTTAGTAGTGTTTTATGTGGGTTAAAATTCTGTAATGTGATGCTACCAAAGAATTACTGTCACTACCGAAACACTTTTGTCAAAAATAAAGTAAACTGAGTTATCAACTAAGATGTTATGATTGTGTTTGGATCAATGTACATTCAAACATTTGAATCCTTAACTTTGAAATCAGTATGATCAACTTTTTTGCCTTTTACAAAGAATCATTGGATTAAAAATACAACAAATCTCATAAATCGCATTAGAAATAGTTACAATTGCAACCGTTATTGAGTTACCTCTGACAACTTTTTAATAAAATGTAAAACATATGTATTTACAAGAGAGATATAATAGGTCAATATAACCCTTCTTATTAAATTATATATTACTGTTTCGATAGTGACATATTTGGGGAGAGAACAAATATTCCAAAACTTTCTGAAAATACAATGTGTGAATTAACTGCACACCTAATAAAACGAACTGAAAAATTTGCATACATACAAAATTTATGGGAAAAGACAGTTTTTTTTAACTCTGACTCTGAACCAGTTCTGGAGAACAGCCAATATCCACATGACATTCTGCAGATGCTTGCTAAGTTGCATTAAAAATTCTCTAATTACACAATTACTGCATGATCTGTGAAGTTTGAAATTGGTATGAATCCTCTTTGGTGGGCTTTCTAACATATCCTCTAACACATCCTTTCTTCTGAATCCTTGCTTTGGGCCCTAATAAGTGTTAAGCATTTATGTTTATCTATAAGAAAACATTACTGTTCTATTTTGTTAAAAAAAAAAAAAAAAAAAAAAAAAAAAAAAAGGTTCCTCAGATCTTTGCCACACATTGCACATATCAGCACCATGCTGGAAAAAAGATATGGTTATAGATATGATCTGGGACATTTATTAGGTGTGACCCATTATGACTAATAAGCCTATGTATTATGCGCAAAAGTCCAAACTTATCAAAACTTAGTATGTATGGAAAAAAGTCATTCTGAGGAAACAGCTTAGTTTCATGAATTTCAATGGGAATCATCATAGCCCTACTGTTGTCCACCAGAGGGAGCCACAGCAAATGGTTTAACCATGGATTTAACAGATTTTAGTAAAAAAAAAAAATACATAATTAATTTTAGCTAATTACAAAAACCAACATATTTTAACAATCAGTTTGCAAACAAATATTTAGGTTAGGTCATTAAATGTTAGCTTTTTTTTTTTAATATAAATCCTAATGATATTGAAAACACATTTGTCTATTTGCTAGACCCATCTGTATCTGTGCGATTAAAAGTAAGAAAAAAAAAATAAAATAAAATAAAAAATAATATATATATATATATAGCTTCTAACATAATGCGGAGAATATTTGAATAACTGCAAATGCATTGTTAAAGAGGAGCCCGATAATATTTTTCCCTTTTTTTTTTTTTTTTTAGTATTATATGCATGATATTTTGTTTTTGTTTTGTCGTCATGAACTGTACGAGTGATCATTAAGAAATATATCTTTATTATTAAAAAAATTATAGGGCGTGTTCTCATTTAACGTTACTCGCTTTACATATTTATTAGCAAACGCTTTTATCTCAGTACAGTGCCAGTGCAAAACGTTCAATTGTTTTATTATTATTATTATTATTATACTACTACATTGGCTTAAAAACAAACCAACCCGCCCTGACACATATTGATCGGTGTAAACAACAGCAGATCGTATATAAAGGCTTACCTTTGAATGTCTCCGTATTTTTTCCCTGTAAAATGACAAAACGAAAGAGATTAAGTGCGATGCATTGGATTGAATGAAGTGACAAGATATGAAAGTGATAAGAAATGAAAGTGATAAGAAACAAAAATGAAAACACGCCATTGTGAACGCACAATGTATATAAATAAAACAAATCCATTTAACGTTACCTCCTCCAATCTGAGCAACGGTCCTGATGGGCGAATGAATTACTCGCTTTCACTTTAAGAACACACATGCGTTATTTTGACAGACTCAGTGAAGGTAAAAACAAATTTCAAATATTAAATATAATACATACAACTAGTCTCTATAATTCGACTTATTGTTGTCATTCCGTTATCCGGTGTCAGCGCACTTGTCGCCCCACAGCGTGACGTTTCCGTTCTGCTTCCGGCAATTAGGTTTTTTTGTTTTCCTTTTATCCCGTCCTTTACAAATATGTCCTAGTAAACTCCTGCCATTCTTCGCTCTAACCGTTTTAATGTTTTGTTTTACATCCTGTAATCTTCAGTTTCAGTTCCACCAATGACTTCCCGAGATTCTCTTGAATAGAAGAAGTGAACACAACATCATGTCAAAGCAGTTTAATAACAGATTGAGCCTAGTAATCTGAAATGATTTAAACGAGGACATCAATGAAATCAACACACAAAAGAGAAATGTGAGGGTCATCAGAATGGCGTCATGTAACCAAAATGAGATTTTTTTTATTCATAGAAATGTTCATATAAAGAGTTATTAAAAACATCCTTGGAAAAAAACAAAAACAATCAAAGTGAAATAAAACGGCCAATTTTAGTAAAGAATCTACTGGTAAGCTGAAGCCTGCAAAGAGCACAAGCTAAAAAATCGCTTTAATCTAGTGAACCAAATCTTGAAATTCAAAATAAAGCGTGTCCACCGATTTTTTTTCTTCTTCAAAAAGGATGTTGAAGTCATCTCTCCACCGATTATTCATCACGTGACTTTACTCGCCTCAAAGCACAGAAATGAATACAAGTGGAAATGCAAATAAATAAATGAGGTTTGACAAGTTCTGGCCCCGGGTAACCTAACGGCTAACTTTCAGTCACAGATTGTAACAGCGATTTGGTAAGTAAGTAAAACAGACAAGTGAAAACACAAGCTCAACATTTGAGAATTGATGAACTCTTGCTGGAATCCTCAGCTACAAGAATACATTCGCTCAGGAGTCTTTGGGTCAGATGAATGAGGGAGCGTCTCCTCGTTACAAAGGAACGTGGCTGAAGAGATACGACACAGACTCGCCGTTGTGGGTCCTGCGGATGGCTTCGGCGAGGATCATGGAAATGTCAATGACCTGCGGAGAGCAGCATGTGATCAGCTACAGACAAAAAGGAGGAAAATCTGACCACACCCCCCTGATTTTTAAATTAATATCTTCTATATCTATAAATATCTGCGCATCAAGGCTGAATTTATTTAATCAAAATAACGTAAAAAAAAACAGCAGTACTGTTAAATATTACAAAAGAAAAATCTGTTTTAATATATTATAAAATGTAATGTTATTCATGTGATGCAAAGCTGAATTTTCTTCATCATTACTCCAGTTTTCAGTGTCACATGATCGTTTAGAAATCATTACAATTTATTTGACTCTCAAGAAACATTTCTTATTATCATCAATGTTGAAAACAATTTTGCTGCGTCATATTTTGTGGAAATGGGGATACACTATTTTTCAGGATTTGTTGATTAATGTAAAGTTAATGAACAACATTTATTTGCATTTATCAAATATATTAATTAAATGTGTTAATGCATTTATGATTTTAAATGTCTTCATCACTTTAATATTTTAACTTAATATTTTTGTGGAAAAAATTATCAAGATTTAAATGCATGAAAGTGATTTCATGCATTTAAATCTTGATAATTTTTTCCACAAAAATATTAAGCAGCAAAAAAACATTGATAATGATGAGAAATGTTTCTTTGAGCAGCCAATCAGCATATTAGAAGGAATCCTGAAGGATTATGTGACACTGAAACTTGTCTTTGTAAACAACAGATTTATTAACGTTTCTAATGACGAATGTTGCGCTCCCAAATGCAAATTAAAACCAAGCGCAGCGCAGAGTGAATCGAAACTAAAAACAGTTCTGTAACAGCAGACATGTAGCGCCTCAGACTAGTCTATTATATAATTACATCACAACTGTTGCGATTTTTTATGACAGCACTAAGCAATCTCAAATTCTTACCACCATTCATAAAAAAAAAAAAATAAAATAAATAAATAAATAAATAAATAAATAATCACATCCCTGGACATACTTAGGAAAAACGAAGAAATTTGATTGTATTCTCTTTCTTTTTGTCTAATCCTGGCAGCAAAGCAAAGATCATTCTGTGCTAATTTGATCTAATATTCCAAACAATGTTCAGTTTCTTGCACAGACCGATCGCTCGACTTCATAAGACCTCAATATATCGTCACGAGCCACATGTATTCATTTTGTGTTTCCTGTATATGCTTTTTCGACTCTCAAAGTGATGACAGTCATTGCATTTTATGAATCAAGGACCACAAATTCAGTTAAAAATCTTCTTTACTGTTCTACTGAAGAAAAGTCAACTTCATCTTGGAGGTCTCTCGAGGGCAAGTAAACTAAACTAACAGCAAATTTTCATTTTTGGGTGTTTTTTAAAATGGTATCAACTGATGTAGCAAATAAGCAATAACTATGTTATAGTCACACGTCTATTTAATGATTTTCAGTTTTGTTCAAGGTAATTTAAGCAACATTTTTTTTTTTCAATAACGGAAGAATATATGGGCCGTTCTACAGAATTCAACAACCAAAAAAAAAAATTAAATCTTGTGCGTTTACTAAGATCCTTCTGTTATCTATTGAAACCCACAATAATATTTAAAATATCCATAATCTTAATATATATAAAATCATCATTTAGTGGGTACTTTCAATTAGGAGGTGGCTGTCCTGAACCCTAACCTCTAAATTTCAACTTGTTTTTTGCATTTTATTCCATTTGTTTTTTTTTTATTTTTTTTTTTTAAATCAGAGTTCAAAAAATATTTTATAATTTCTTTGCAAATTATGAAACTTTTAGACCCACATTTTCATGTCACTTAGCGAAACAGTGTATGCTTAAGTCCATTGGCTGAGACTGATTTTAACTACACCCCTACATTTATGATCAGGAAATATTCCTGTGTCCCTCTCTCTCTCACAGCTAACTGTTGAGTAGATAGACACCATCATTTTGAGGTAAATGTGTTCAAGAGTCTGAAAAATCTCTGTGCAACTAAAAAGTTCCTACCAAACACCATTTTTCTTAATTAAACATACTTTTTTGGGAGCTATTCCATAACATTTTTATATGTGTACATCTGTTCAGACCTGTGCTACAGGGTTCACACTCGAAGCCAAATAAATTCCCTGACTTTCCATGGCCTACAATGAAGGGATTCATCCATTTGCAAGCTTTATTTACTTGTTCACAGATGTTTTTAGTACAAAACACTAGTTTTTTTTTTTACCCGTTAAATGCACTTTGATTTTTTGTACCATTTCTACAAAAAAAATTTTTTTTTTTTTTTTTATGCTTTCATAACCATAACATTAGGCAAACTGTGTGAAACAACATGATAAAACAAAATATGGTATAGAAAAATGACATTTTGATAAACGGAAACAAAATTTAAAGCAACAAACAAAAATCCCAGATATTCGATGACAAAATAAATATGAAATTCCCTGACTTTCAATGTCTGGAACAGACCTTTTAAAATTCCATGAGCTTCCAGAAATTCCAGGACCTGTGGGAGCCCTGCTGCTAGCTAACCATGTGCTGATTAGCATATCTGAGCTGGGTTCAACACTACCTATAATTGTCACTACCTAAACATTTAGTGAAGTTTCGATAGTGACACCTTTGGGTTTTTTGGGTGTTATTCTATAAAACTGTCACTACCAAAACATGTCATCATTGATTTGGGAGTGACAAACTAGATGGGAACACTATCTTTTATTTGGAGGAAATAAACAACATTTTAGTACAGTTATGCACATTTTAATGGGGGTAATGGGGGTTAAAATTCTGTAATGTGATGTGGTCGCTACCAAAGCATTACTGTCACGACCGAAACATAGCATGTATTGTCAAAAATAAAGTATACTGAATTATCAACTAAGATGTTATGAAAGTGTTTGGTTCAATGTTTATTCAAACGAATGAATCCTTAACTTTGAAGTCAGTATGGTCAACTTGCCTTTCACAAAGTAATATTGAAAACTTACAATATTGTTAAAATTGAACTGTTACTGATTTACCTTTGAAAACACCTCAATAAAATTTTAAAAAAGATATTTACAAGGCAGATGCAGGCAAAATCTTAATAGGTCTATATAACCCTTCTTATTAAATTATATATTACTGTGTTTCGGTAGTGACATTTAGAGAGAGGACAAATACAATATGAGAATTAACTGTACAATTGCTAGAAACGTGTACCTTAGGTATTATACAATTTGCGTACATGCAAATTATTGGACAGATTTTTTTCCAAGATGTTTTAATTTTGTAGAATGGCCCATATAAGTATTTTTGGTAAATATGCCCCTGTTGTTCGAGATATTATGTGTATTGCTACTACTGTAAAGTCAAGTTAAATTACAGGAACTCCTTCAAAGAATATTTACCTACTTTTTTTGAAGTGATGTCTCAACTGTGTGCCTTTAACTCCTCACCAAATAACACATTTATAAGATTTTAAAACATGCTCCAATGTTCAATAAAAAGTATTTTCTGCAATAATTCATTATGAGAGTAGTCAAAAACACCTGGTTGCTTTAGGTACCTACAATGCATCTGCAGTTCTGTTTGCCATTGCTATTTAAGAAAAAATAAAAAGCATAAAACATATTTAAAGCATTAAAAAAAACACTGTGTTACTGACCTAAATTCTCTTTGTTTTGATAAAAAACACAGAAATATAGTGTTTCCATTTGACTAAACCCATCGTGACATGACAAACCTGTATTTTGGGACAATGCTTCATCTTCTCCTCCTGAGGAATTGTATTGGTCACAACAACAGCTTCAAAGCAAGCGTTGTTGATGCGTGAAATGGCTGGTCCAGAGAAGATGCCATGGGTGAGGATGGCATACACTTTAACCGCACCCGCTGATATTAACCTGAACACGCAAACAAAGAGCATTACGGACGGGGAAGCACTCAAGAGTGTTTGACATATGTGACCCTGGACCACAAAACCAGTCTTAAGTGGCTGGGGTGTATTTGTAGTAGTAGGCAAAAATACATTGTATGGGTCAACATTATAGATTTTTCTTTTATGCCGAAAATCATTAGGATATTAAGTAAAGATCATGTTCCATTAAGATATTTTGTACATTTCCTACTGTAAATATATCAAAACTTAATTTTAAAGTTAAATGCATTGCTAAGAACTTCATTTGGATAATTTTAAAAGGCGATTTTCTCAATATTTTTATTTTTTTGCACCCTCAGATTCCAGATTTTCAAATACACTATATTGCCAAAAGTATTCACTCACCCCCTTCCAATAAACAGGTTTGACTACTTTAGTAATATCCATGAGTATTAATCTTGATGTTAAAGCATATAATGACATTCTGGAATTGTGTGCTTCTAATTTTATAGCAACAGTTTGGACAGGACCCTTTTCTATTCTAACATGACAATGTCTCTGTGTGTAAGGCAAGGTTAAAAACAAATGATTGATTGAGTCAGTGTGGAAGAACTTGACTGGTCTGCATAAAGCCAACTCCTAACCCCAGCTGAACACCTCTGGTGTGACTTTAAATGCAGACCTTGAGCCAAAAACTTATCACTAAACACCAATGTCTTGTACATATGGGTACAGTCATTTTAGACACTTCCAAAAACTGTTGCAACAGAGATGGAAATCAATTTTTAAGTACATGAATTATGTTTCCTTTGATGCCACAGTTTTGGAAGTGCCCTTTTCTGTTCTACAGAAGGGGGTGTCCCAATACTTTTGTCCATATAGTGAATGTACAAGTCATTGGTATTTAGTGATGAGTTTTTGGCACAAGGTCTGCATTTAAAGTCACACCAGAGGTGTTCAGCTGGGATTAGGAGTTGGCTTTATGCAGACCAGTCAAGTTCTTCCACACTGACTCAATCAATCATTTGTTTTTAACCTTGCCTTATACACAGAGACACTGTCATGTTAGAATAGAAAAGGGTCCTGTCCAAACTGTTGCTATAAAATTAGAAGCACACAATTCCATAGAATATCATTATATGCTTTAACATCAAGATTAATACTCATGGATATTACTAAAGTAGTCAAACCTGTTCACTGGAAGGGGGTGAGCGAATACTTTTGGCAATATAGTGTAGTTGTATCTCGGCCAATTATTGTCCTATCATAGCTTTTTTATTCAACTTTTAGATGATATATAAATCTCAATTTCATAAAATTGACACTTATGACTGGTTTCGTGGTGCAGGGTCACATACAACACTTTATTTTCATTAGACTCTTACTTATCAGCTGCGTGGCAGACGGTACCGCAGGTGTCTGCCATATCATCCACTAATATGGCCACCCGGTCTTTCACATCCCCAACCAGAACCATGCGGTCCACCTCATTGGCCTTCTTCCTTTCTTTGTGAATGAGGGCGAAGTCAACATTTAGCCTGTCTGCAATGGAGGTCACCCTGTCAATGGAAAACATCAGGCGTGTCAGAGCAGCCAGTGAGGACACACAGCAGAGCTAAACAGGCAGAAAATCAAACGCCTCCGGACCTCTTAGCTCCTCCGGCGTCAGGAGACACGATGGTGCAGTTCTTCCATTCGGGGATGTTCTCCTTAATCCACTTCAAAACAGCAGGCTCTGCATATAAATTGTCCACTGGAATGTCAAAGAAGCCCTAAAAAAAAAAAAAGCAACAATGCGCTTGTTTCCCACAACTTTTTGTGCATTTCCAAGAAGCGCCTTCCTGCAGCTGTGACACGAGCAACAGCAAGGTCATGGGTTTGATTCCCATGAAAAAAATGTCAACATAAATCACAGACACTCATGGTTGTTGAATAAGCATAGGTAGAAAGACATTTTAACCCTTTCAGTGGTGAGTTTAAAATATTCTATCTGGCCCCTGGGAGTGAGTTTTTTTTAGGCGACCGTTATTTTAGAACGTTTACCCTTAATGTTTCCATGGCGACGCGTCAAGCTGGTCACGTGACACACCGCAGCCACAATAGCGCTGTATGACAGATGTATCGCTTTTATTTCGTTTTTCCGTTGTAATTCAAAATATTCTCACACTTGCTCACCATGTCATCAACTATCTAATATTCCGATTCACAAATATGCGCAATTGAGTGTATTTTGTTGTTTAAAAGACGGTATAAATGATCCCGATCGTGATCTGTAACGTGAGATGGGCGTCGCCATGTTTACTCGCGGCCGCGCGTCTGCCTCATTCATAAAAGCAGAGACACGCGGAACATGCAGGATTCAGCACGTAAATTCATCAGTTACTCCCGAAATACATGCAAGTAAGTGGCTGGTGAACTGGGAGAAGAATAGAGTGAACTTTATAGTTACTTTCACTATGTGTATCTGATATGAATAAAACACACATTGGCAAATTATATTTGAATGGATTGTTATTGCTGCTTCCACAGATTTCATGTGTGTTTTACAAACTCTAAATGAATCTTTTTACTAGTACATGTGTGTGTTTACATGTCTAACACATAAAATAAGCATTAGGTGGTTAAAAACACTGCATAATTGTGATAATATGACAAGTTTCTCTCTGGCTCAGCGCCAGCCAACGCGCCAAAGCACAGTTTGAATTTTTCAGTTGCATGACGTCACCGAACGTTCTAAATCCCATATGTGGGACAGTACTCCCAGGGGCACAGAAATAAGAATCCCACATGTTGGACCGTACCGCTCAAAAATTATTCTCACACTACACCAAAATTAAGTGACTTTTTTCTCAATGTTTGTGTTTTTTTTTAACCACTGAATTCCCGAGTGCTGTAAAACCCACCTGTATTTGAGAAGCATGCAGATCCATGGTTATGATGTGGTCAGCGCCTGAAACCGAAAGCATATTTGCCACCAGCTTGGCAGAAATGGGTGCTCGACTCTGCAGAAGATTTTGAGTGAGAAAAAAAACAATTATTCATTAACGTGACACACACAACCTACATTTCAACAACAGCATCCACAAAAACTCTCCTCCTTTTAGCTTTCAATGACAGGCAATGGCACAGATTTCATTTGTGACCCTGGACCAAGTAGCAATAGCCAAAAATACATTGTATGGGTCAAAATTATAGATTTTTCTTTCATGCCAAAAATTATTAGGATATTAAGTAAAGATCATGTTTTATGAAGATATTTTGTACATTTCCTATCATAAATATATCAAAACTTAATTTTTGATTAGTAATATGCATTGCTAAGAGCTTAATTTGGACTAATTTGAAGGTGATTTTTTCAATATTTAGATTTTTTTGCACCCTTAGATTCCAGATTTATCCCGGCCAGACATTGTCAGATGATGTATAATGTCAATTTTAAAAAAATGACCCTTATGACTGGTTTTGTGGTCCGGGTCACATTTATTAGACACAGCTGATAACCTCCGCCTCACCTTATCCTTCTTATCCTGTCGGGCGTAAGGAAAGCACGGGATGACCGCTGTGACTCGGGAGGCCGATGCGATTTTGCAGGCGTTTATCATAATCAGAAGTTCCATAAGATTATCGTTAATTTCTCCACAGCCGCTCTGGACTATGTACACATCCTCTCCACGTACACTCTCTCCAATCTCCACACTGCAGAGGACATGAGGAACACCTGTTAGTTAGCCAATTCAACTATTAAACCTCCGCTTAAAAAGAGAATACTCATTTGTTTTGCAATGCAAAGCTGTAACAAAAAGGCTTTCATCGTCCTGTGATATCATGTAACCTTGGAGTAACATAACACTCCGGTTGAATATGGTAATCACCAAGTTAGCTTTCAACACCAAAGCTACTGCATTACCATTTGAAAACATGACCGAAACATTATAAGACCACTGTATTTGTTTGGTAAAAAGGACACTACAGGACGAAGGCATGTTATGAAATCAAGTTCTCTTTGTCAGTGTGCACTATGGCAAGAGGTTTTGACTTTTATTCATTCGCAGGATATGAATTCTTGATATCAACAATTCAATTTCCACTAGTTAAAATTATCATTTTTGATATCAGAAATTGGATTTTTATTAATAACAGTGGCAATTTTTGATATCAGGAATTACATTTCCACTAGTAAAAAGGTTAATTATTGATATCAACAACTGAATTTCAACTAGTAAAAACTATAATTGTTGATATCAAGAAATGTATTTTTCACTAGTTAAATGTCATCATAGACTCCCATTCAAATTTAATTGTTGATATCAACAATTGATTTCTTACTAGTCAAAATGCCAATTCTTGATATCAACAATTCAATTGTTACTAGTAAAAATGCCATTTTAGATATCTAAAATTACTCTCCTATTTACTGATAACAGAAATACATTTTCAGATATCAAAAATGAACATTGACACTAGCAACAATTGACATTTCAACTAGTGACAATTGAATTGTTGATATCAAGAATTGACATTTTTACTAGTAACAATGCAATTATTGATATCAAAAATATTTTTTCACTAGTGAGAATTGGATTTCTGATGTGAAATTGGAATAGTAAGAAATCAATTCTTGATATCAAGAATTAAATTTGAATGGGAGTCTATGGTGACATTTAACTAGTG
Source organism: Cirrhinus molitorella (assembly GCA_033026305.1). Taxonomy (NCBI): domain Eukaryota; kingdom Metazoa; phylum Chordata; class Actinopteri; order Cypriniformes; family Cyprinidae; genus Cirrhinus; species Cirrhinus molitorella. The sequence goes on from CM065129.1 coordinate 4,235,147, forward strand.
AAAATACAATTCTTGATATCAACAAATTAGAGTTTTTACTAGTTGAAATTCAATTGTTGATATCAATAATTAACCTTTTTACTAGTGGAAATGTAATTCCTGATATCAAAAATCCCCATTGTTTACTAGTAAAAAATCTAATTTCCGATAAAGAATTATAATTTTAACTAGTGAAAACTGAATTGTTGATATCAAGAATTCATATCCTGCGAATTAATAAAAGTCAAAACGGCCTCCCATAGTGCACACTATAAAATGATGGCCGGTGAAGAGCAAGTGAAAGTCTCAGGGTCATTGAACTTTAAGCACAACGCTGAAGAAATCAGAAAGAAGACAAAGAATTATTGCTTTAATGCACGAATAAACACACAAAACTGAGGGCTTGTGACTTTAACACTTAAACTCATAGCGTTAGGCTATGATTAAAACGATCGTGTGGGGGTATAAGCGAAAGGTTGTCGTCTCTGGAAAGGATTTTGATAAAGGTACAAGCTCGGGTGGCGCTGATGGAGCCGTTTACGTCCAATGTAAATGACATTTAATAGTAATATTAGTCTCAAAATGTAGGTCCAAACTGAAGCACATAACGTTACACTGCCTCGCCTCGCGTGCAGATGCACAGCCTTCTGGGAGTTGTAGTTTCCTTAAACCCACGTGGAGCGCTGGCGGCCACAGTCCGAACTACAACTCCCAGCGGCGCTTCAACACGTTAATGTAGCAACATAAAACACTCTCAGATAATTTCCAGAAAAAAACCCTCACCATGTCTCTTGGTTGCTGAACTTTTTCGTCACCACTTTCCCTAACTCCAGCCCGAGACGGTCGGCGATCTTCTGAGACAGGTCCTGGTGGGAGCTGCCGCTGAAAATCTTGATGTTAGGCATGTTTCCGTTGGTTCCACGAAGATCAGAGAGAGTGCACGAGGAAATGGGATGTTTACGCGTAAGCCGGAGACGAAGAATGGTGAATCGTTCAGATATCTGTTATATCGATCTCGATATTACCGGTAAAGTGTGAGTCGCCACTACCTTTCCGCCATAGTTGAGTCTGGACGTTACGCGCGTGACGTCACATACCCGCCTCCGCCGCGGACGTCGCTTCTTCCTCTACTTCATCTAGTGCGAGTCAATGGCGGTTGATGAACACAAGTGCGTTACCGCCACTGACTGGACTGGAGAGTGGAGTATCGCTCTACAGTTGTGCTCAAAAGTTTACATACCCCTTGCAGAATCTGCAACATGTTAATTATTTTAGCAAAATAAGAGGGATCATACAAAATGCATGTTATTTTTTATTTAGTACTGAGCTGAATAACGCATTTTACATAAAAGATGTTTACATATAGTCCACAAGAGAAAATAATAGTTGAATTTATAAAAATGACCCTGTTCAAAAGTTTACATCCCCTTGATTCTTAATACTGTGTCATTCCCTGAATGAAGGAAAAAGCATGCATTAAGAGCTGGGGGTGAGAACTTTTGAAATTTGAAGATCATGGTAAATTTAACTAATTTTGTCTTCTTGGAAACATACAAGTATCTTCTGTAGCTTCTGAAGGGCAGTGCTAAATTAAAAAAATATATGATATTTAGGCAAAATGTACACATCAGTGAGCATCAGTGAGTGTTTGAACCTTCTGTAATAGTTGCATGATTATCTCAGTTGTCCTCAGTGTGAAAAGATGGATCTCAAAATCATACAGTCATTGATGGAAAGGGTTCAAATACACAAAAATGCTGGAAAACCAAAGAATTTGTGGGAGCTGAAGGATTTTTTCTGATGAACAGCAGACAGTTTAACTGTTCAGGACAAACAAGGGACTCATGAACAGTGTTGGGGAAAGTTACTTTTAAAAGTAATGCATTACAATATTACGTTACTCCCTAAAAAGTAACTAATTACGTTACTTAGTTACTTTTTATGGAAAGTAATGTGTTACATTACTTTTGCGTTACTTTTTAAATCTGGGCAGGGCTTGCTTGTTTGTTTTTAATATAAAAAGATTTATTCTTAGCAAATGTAAAAGCCCTTTCACACCAAAATGAAATGAAGTGAATAAGGCTAAAGGAAAAATAAATTCCCGTCTTTACAGTGGAACTGTAGGAAAAGAAAGTTCAACACTCTTCAGCAATGAGAAAAAAACATAAATGTTAGTTCATCTGAAGTAAGTTTTGCTTATTGGTACACTGCAAAAAAATGCTTTTCTTTTTTTAGATTTTTTTGTCTTGTTTCTAGCCAAAATATCTCTTAATAATATATTTATAATATATATTTCTTAAATCAAAGTTTTTTCTAGAGAAAAAAAATTCTTGTCAAAATTTAAGTGTTTTTGCTTGAAACAAGCAAAATAATCTCCCAAATGGGGTAAGCTAAATTACCTTGTTTTCTGTCTGAAATAAGATTTTTTGCTTACCCCATTGGCGGATTATGTTGTTTGTTCTAAGCAAAAAGTCACTTATTTTAACTTGTTTTTTTTTTTTCTTTTCTGAAAATAAAAAATAATTATTTACTTCATTTAAGATTTTTATATATATATATTTTGGCTGTAAACAAGACAAAAAATCTAAGTAAGAAAAGTATTTTTGCAGTGTACGGTTGAATTGGATCAACAAAGGTCAGCAGCAAAGTCATTGATTAATAAAATGGGATTAAATACATAAAGGAAACAAAAAGTAACTGGCGTTAGTTTTTTGAAAAAGTAACTCAGATATGTTCTTGGAAATGAAAAAGTAATGCGTTACAATACTAGTTACTTGAAAAAAGTAATATTATTACGTAACTTGAGTTACCCCCAACACTGCTCATGAACAACTATCACTAAACAAATCTGCTTATCTGCTTATCTGTCTGTCTAAACTTGTTTTAAATTTCAAGGTTGTTAAACTTCAAGGTTTTAGATTTGGCCATGATTTTATGAAAGTCTACCTAGCATTAAAATACAAGCCAGCTATTCTTCCCCCATCACCCAGAACAGGTGAACCAACGTTTCTCTTATCTACTAATCTTTGTGCCTCATATTTCACTGACATCTGCGTCCTCCCCTATAGAATTACAGTAACTCCTCCTCCAGTAGTTCTTAGCAGCTTGAATTATTGCTGCTTAATCTTCTTGTTTCTCTGGTTTCGGGACATTTGTCTTGTTTGTGAGTAAGAGATAAGAGAGTGTCTACATTTCAAGGTTTTTAACGTCACAGGACGACAGTGTGAAGCGGTCATTTTCCATTGCTTTAGCTTCGGTAAAACAACACTTGCTGGATTTTGTGGTTAATAAGACAAAGTTCAGATGAAGTGTAGGCAAAGGGGTTGCTGATGTGACATGGTATTTTGACTGTCCTACAAGATAAAAATGAATAGAATTAATACTGTTGTTATTCAAAATGCTGTAAATCGTTAAACAGTTCTGTGTCCTACAAGGACCTGTTGTTATAAAAGCTACAGTGTTATTCATAATAATATTCTTAATAGGCTATTTATTTATTTATTTATTATTATTATTATTATTTTTTTAAGTTTTCCTATGGTGTGACTGTCTCAAGCATAGTTCAGTAAATTACAACTTTTATGAATTAAAAAGAAAAGCATAAAAATGTTAATAAATACCTCCGGCATAAGTGTACAAGTGTCTGTTTTAGTAAATGGCAATAATTTTTTTCATCCGTTTATTTCTTAAAAACTCTACATAATCATGGAAAATTATGCAAATGTTGTCTTGCTAACTGCTAATGGCAGGTTAGCGAATAGCAAGGTCACTAATTGACACAAAATGCTGAAACGTCCTTTGATGTGACAGAAAACATCCACCAGTGTTATGCTTGTATTGTCACAGAGGACCATTTTAAATAATAAAATAAGTATTAACTTCTTTTTTCTGATCATTTTCAATGTTCTTAAGTCCAATAATTACATGAATTAAACTATTTTCTGATGTTTTTGCAGAAAAGTTTTACTGTTATACAGTGTCATGAAAATTAGTATTAAATGTGATGCTTTGTTTTTGAAACAAGAAGAACTGAGGGAGAGAAATTAGCGGAGGAGAGAGGACACAGACATATAGACAGAAAATAAACAGGGATCCACCAAAAGAGAGATCCTAAAAAAACAATACAGAAAGTAAACAGAATCAAAATGATGCCCTAAAAAGAGTAGCTGTATAGTTAAAAAAAAACATTCTCATCTTAATGAATATAGTTTGAATATCAATCATATTTATCTGTTCCACACATTCAGCGGGGGGCTAGAAGAGTTTCAGCAACATACTGATTGACTAAAGAGATTTTTTTGTTGATGAAAATGATTTTGTTTTGTTTAAAAACATGTTGATATTGTTTGTATCAAAACTGAACTTTCTTTCTCCTTTCACCTGTTCAAAAATAAATAGAAATATTTTAATACCTACCATTTCTGTCCTTTACTGTGACACAGTGTCCTGTGGTGTGAAACATAAAAGAACCACACGTTTTTTTTTTTTTTTTTTTATGATCTCAAAATATCATACAAAACAGTTGAGTATTGGAATAGGGGAGATATAAATATCACTCGTCTTAAAATGGTATAATTTTCAGCAGTTTTGAACACATGACAGCAACGTTTGTCTGGAAATTGTCCATTTAAAAACATGATGTTAAGTATAATTTCATATTAAAGAAATAACATTATATGAAAAGTAAGCGTCTAACAAAAAAGATAAATCTCTCTCATGCTATTTATATATTATTAAGAGGATTTGTTTTGTTTTGTTTTGTTTGTTTTTTGTTAATTTTTGCTGTCACACCATAGGACAAATGTATGGTACAGTTCAGTAAAAATGTTAAAGGGTGTTTGGTGTATTCAGAGTTGTTTACAGTGTTAAAGAGTTGGATTCTCATGCTAAACATGGCCAAGGTTTAAAAAAATAATTTAGACAAATTTCTTTGCCGAAAACCTTACTTCCGGGTTGTACAAGTTTTGGCTGTTTTTTTTTTTTTCGATCGTGGCATTAATGATGTAATCTGTGGTGGAACTCCTTATATGAGCATTTTTCCCGGAAAAGCGTGTCCGCGATCACGACGGCCGGACCGTGAGAAAGCCATCAACGCGGTTCATTCGGCTGCACTGCTGCATTGATTCACTTGGGAAGAAAGTCTCTAAAGAAGTGTGGTTTTGGTTGTAAGGCAAAGATAACTTTGCTCAGCTTCCCGAAGAACCCAGCGTTACGTCAACAGTGGATGCAGTTCGTTTTCCGGAGCAGCAATGGAGTTTAGTGTGTGTTTGTTGATGAATGTTTCATATACAAGGCCCAGTTCAATGCTGGATTTGCACATTGTTTGATACTGAAAGATGGAGTGGTCCCAGCTATAAAAGATCCCACTCATGATTCAGAACTGCAGATGGTAAGTGAAACAGCATCAAACAGCATCAATGTGTGTTTTATTGGCAATCCCAGCGTATCTGTGTTTGTCGAATTTAGCTCCGCCCACGGCGCGCCTCCAAAGTCGGAAAGCTGTATTTTTCTTTTATAAATATGATAAAACTAAAGACTTTTTGGAGATAATAAGGATACAGTACTACTCTATAGGTACTAGGGCTGTGCAATATGGACAAAACAATCATATTGCGATTTTTTGAATGAATATTGCGATTGCGATTTTGGCAATTGTTTTTGCTTTTTCAAACATGCTACATACATTCTAAATGTATTCAATGCACAAGAAGTGCATAACAAAACATTTCACAATGAAATAACATAGTATTAATAGTTTAATAAACAAAGCTGTAGTAAAATTGTCTTTAAAACAGACAACATAAAACAAATTAAGATTAACTAAACTAAATTCCAGTCATAATAAATAAACCTCAAAACTTTTATTCAGTGCACACACTTCACAATGAAATAACATACTGTACAGTAGCACTAACTGCTTGGTAAACAAAACTGTAATAAATTGCCTTAAAAACAGACATGAAATAAATTCAAGATTAACTAACCTCAACTCCAGTCATAACAATAAATAAAAACTAACATAAATCAAAAACAAAAAACAGATTGCTCTCTTAAAGGTTTTTTGCAAGAAAAACCAACATGTCCACCATTTCTGGTTTTAAGCTTCGTTGTGCACGGAGTGAGCTCTGATTGGTCTTAAAAGCATGTGCACAAGAACGCATTCTTAATAAACATATAAATGAATTAATAGATAAAATTGCAGCCTTATGCGGTTTAGAAATTGCATGTGCTTAAATCGCGTTTTTTTTTTTTTTTGCGATTGCGATTAATTGCACAGCCCTAATAGATACTCAAGAATAACATGACATTAGGTGAAACTGTGCATGTTATGTACCCTTTAAAAAACAAACAAACAAAAAACCCAATGAAAGAATTGACAAAGTTAGTAAATCTATATTTTCCCAAAAATCAGACTTCACACTACATAAATATATGCATTTCTTCTTAAAAATGTGTCTTTTATTAAATAAAAATAATAAAATCTGAAAATTATTTTTACTACCCATAGCCTGAGCATTGAAACGTGCAAATGAAGCTTTGACATAAAGCCCAGGTGTGTGGAGTGTCCACACATGATCTCTGAAGTGACCATCAGCTTCACCTCTGCTACCAAGGCTCTTCACCTTTGATTGAACCTGAATAACCACTGAACACAGTCCTAATGTCCTTTTTGCCATTCTGCATTGTTATTTCAATCCACCCGCTTCAAACACAGTCTTACAACGACAGATAACTGCAATAACTGAATCTGTTAGTCACACTGTTAGCATTTATTTCCACAGTGCTCATGTAGGCTCACCATGAGCCTATTACAGGTTCAGCCCCTGGAGCAAAACAGCATTAAGTGCCGGAGTTTCATTCGTTAAGTCTTTCGGTCATGACCTGGGTGTTGACCACTACGCAACCCACATTATCAGGTTATCTGAACAGATAACCATCAGAAATGTCATAATTACATTATCATTAATCAAATTATCTGGTATTTGAGCAAAATGACATCAATGCCTTGTTCACTGAACTATTACATTCTAGTTTAACACTGCAATGACCATTAAAAGCTCTCTTTTGGCTAAAGGAGCTTGAGCAAAAACAGACATTAACTGTAAGCTCCCCTGTCAACTGTAGATGATTCCAGTAGTGTCTCAGTAACAGTGTCCTAATGTATACATGAAACGTGTGAATTATTCTAACATCAGCACTACCAGTCAAAAGTTTTTCAACAGTAAGATTTTTAAAGTCACTTCTGATCACCAAGCCTGCGTTTATTTGATACAAAGTACAGCAAATACAGCTGCATTTAGAAATATCTGTACTATTTAAAATAACTTTTCTATTTGAATATATTTAAAAATGTAATTTATTCCTGTGATTTCAACACTGCAAAAAATGTTTTTCTAGCTCAGATTTTTGTCTTGTTTCCAGTCGAAATATCTAAAAATTCTTAAATCAAGAATTATTTTCTAGACAAGTACACGTTAATGTCTTGATTTCAGAAAAAAAGTAGTTCAAATTAAGTGAGTTTTTGCTTGAAACAAGCAAAATAATCTGACAATGGGGTAAGCAAAATAATCTAGTCTTCTGCTTGAAATAAGATTATTTTGCTTACCCTATTGGCAGATTATTTTACTTGTTTCAAGCAAATTAAAACTTAATTTTGACTTCTTTTTTCTGAAAACAAGACAATCATTTTTACTTGTCTAGGAAATCCTTCTAAATTTAAGATTTTTTAGATATTTTGTCTAGAAACAAGACAAAAAAAAAAAAAAAAATCTGAGCTAGAAAAGCATTTTTTGCAGTGAAAGCTGAATTTTCAGCATCATTACTCCAGTCACATGATCCTTCAGAAATCATTATAATATGCTGATCTGCTGCTCAAAAAAAAAGAAAATGAAAAAAAAAAAAAAAACATTATTGTGTCAAAAACAGCTGAGTATAATTTTTTCAGGTTTCTTTGATAGTGTATACTGTTACAAAAGCTTTTTATTTCAGATAAATGCTGATCTTTGGATCTTTCTATTCATCAAAGAATCCTGAAAAATAGATTAGGGAAGTGGAAGGAACCAAAGACAAACAGGACTAAACCAAAGCAAAAGACAACAAAAGAGTCCCAAAACCTGACATCAGAAATGTTTCTTGAGCTGCAAATTAGCATTAGAATGACTTCTGAAAAATCATGCGACACTGTAGACAGGAAATTTAGCTTTGATCACAGGAATATATTACATTTTAAAATATATTCAAACAGAAATTATTTTAAATAGTAGAAATATTTCAAAATGTTACTGCTTTTGCTCTACTTTGGATCAAATAAATGCAGGCTTGGTGAGCGGAAAAGACACTTTTTATAAGCCATTGAAAATCTTACTGTTCAAAAACTTTTGACTGGTAGTGTAGATATGGAAATACTTGTTTTGTCAGCAATAATAATGCTGATAGACTAGAAGTCAACAGAGAAGAACTGTAGAGGTGGCTTGCCATTTTCTGTCTCTGCTTTTGTTTTCACTGGCCATCATCAGTGTCAATAACCCTTGCTGACTGTAAATTAAAAAATCATTTAATTCCTTCAACACACTTCTATTTGTATCGTAGATGTAGCCAATGCAATCAGTGTCAACTCAGCATTTGAGATAAAATAGAAAATAAATCACAAATGCCCTTGTAACTTGCTTTCATTCAGTGGAACAAAAGAGTCCTTTCAAGGTTAGATTCAAGCTTCAGTAGCTTTCACCAAGAACCCTTTGCAGTACAGCGGTTGAGCAAAGAAAGGAAATGCTGACACTGAACTCTGAAGACTGCAATGAATTAAAGCCAAAGCGTCTCACTTCTGCTTGATGAAGCAGTGCTGCATCTATAACAGTTAGATTTCATGTTTGCAGTATGTTAAATATATTTAACACACACACAAATATCAAGTAACCAGTGAAGCTGTCTGTTTTGAGTGTGTGTAAAAACATTAGCTGTGAGCCTTGGTTAATATTTTCAGAAGAAAATGTTGCTTTAGGCAACTTAATAAACCCTATATCTGAATTTATTAAGATGTGTTTTTTTTTCTTAACAAATTTCTTTACTCTAAACTATACATATTTCCATTAGTCCATTAGTGATTAAAATGTTCAATAATTAATGTTTAACAAAGGACAGTTCAATTTGAATTAACTGTGTCTTTCTATTGCATATATTTATTATTCTATGCCTAGCTGATTCATTTCTCTAGAAGAATTAGATCCCAGAGTTACTTTGAAAGATTGCAATGTGCTGAGAGTGGATTATGAAAGGCTGTTAACTGATGTTATATTTACGTTCATATGCCATTGACTGGTGGCAAAGTGGAGCCGATGTTTGCACATCATTGTTTGCCTCATTATTTTGTGAGTCTGTGGACACTGGAAACTCTTTGAGAGCAAAATAAAGAGCTGCATCTTATTTTCACTGTCCAAATTGAACAGAGTAATCTCTTTGCACTGATTTTGCATTGTTCCCGGTCTCTAAAGTGGAAACTTACTGTTAAAATGACTCCAGTTAAAAATTACAAGTCACCCATTTCAATACCACTTGAGTGGTAAGATTATACTTAATTATATAATAATTATATAAGTAATTGTAAGAGTACTAATATAGCTTGTAGAATGCAGGATTATGAGGCACTAGTCCTCAACACCTCATAGTGAAAACCAAGAACAAGTTGAACAATCAAATGTTCATTTAGTAAATTAAAATAAAATTAAATCCATATTGACACAACAGCCTCTACTCAAGGGCTCAAAAAACACAAATTGCATTTAAAGGAGAAGTTCACTTCCAGAACAAAAATTTACAGATAATGTATTCACCCTGTTGTCCTCCAAGATTTTCATGCCTTTCTTTCTTCAGTCGTAAATAAATTATCTTTTTGAGGCAAACCTTTTAGTATTTCTCTCCATATATTGGACTTCTATGGTGCCTGTGAGTTTGATCTTTGAAATGCAGTTTAAATGCAGCTTCAAAGGGCTTTAAATGATCCCAGCCGAGGAATTATCTAGCGAAACGATCGGTTAATTAAAAAAAAATGCTCAAACGCTCATCTTGCCTAGCTCTGCATCAACTCTCTGTGTTCTCCGGTTCGAGAGAGTTAGGGTAGGTTGAAAAACTCAGTCTCATTTTCTCCTCCAACCGACCCAGTGTTTACAAAGTGAACATGCAAAGAAGATCAAATGCCCTTTACAAAAAAAAAAAAAAAAAAAGGTTTTTGAAGTTGAGGAGAAAATGAGATGAGAGTTTTTCGACATACCCTAACTGTCTTGAACAGGAGTACACAGAGTTGACGCAGAGCTAGAAAAGACAAGCACTTGAGGTTAAAAAGTATATAATTTGTCATTTTTTAAAAAAATTACCTAGTTTCACTAGATAAGACCCTTCTTCCTCGGCTGGATTGTTTAGAGTCCTTTGAAGCTGCATTTAAACTGCATTTTGGAAGTTCAAACTCACAGGCACCATAGAAGTCCACTATATGGAGAACATTCCTAAATGTTATTCCTAAAATATATATATATATATATATATTCACGAAGAAAGAAAGACATGAACATCTTGGATGACAAGGGGCTGAGTTAATTTATATGTACATTTTTGTTCTGAAAGTGAACCAATCCTTTAAGGGCAAAAAACACACAAGATCCAGTACCTTCAGTATCCTGCAGATGGAGACATCGCCTCTTCCACAGCAGAAACTAAACTGCAGAAACAGATAGTGTGTGCCATGCAAAATGCAACGAATGGAGGCTGTTGTTATCTGAAATGTATTTAAGTACACATGTTTATTCAAAAATATTGTTGAGAAAGTAGAGCATAAAACTGCCTAATGTACAAAGTAGCCAAGATTTTAGTTTTCCCAAAACAAAGACACAAAACACAACACAAAGTTAGAGATCTTTTAAATCAAAGCTTCTTTTTTTTTGACCATTTGATAATAAATTAAAATGTAAACTGTTTCTCACAGTTTAGACCTTTTTTTCTCCAGAATAGTGATACAGTAAAAGTTGGAATTGTAAGATAAAATGTCACAATAACCTGTTTTATTTTTTATTCTATCATGAAAAAAAAAAAAAAAATGGTAAGATATGAACTCACAGAGAATTCAGAAAAAAAAGTATTTTCATAATTCTGTTATTATTAGAAGTTTTTTGGTTTATTATAAAACAGCGGTGGTCTTTTCTATTGCTGTCTGAGGAGCTTATACAGTGATTGATTGACTTACTGATTGATTGATTGATTGATTGATTGATTGATTAATTGATCGATTAATTGTCAGCTTTTGTGCTTTGCAACAGAATTTTTGTGGTAAATGAGAGTAACAGTTGATATTATTCAAGCAAGTGTGTTTTAGAGATCTGTTCACTTACACTAATGTCATCATCATCATCATCATCTCTTTCAAATCAGGCTTCTCTCTTTTCATTTGAGCTCGAGAAGCATTTGCCTCAATTCTGATTCACAGTCTACATTTTTAATCATGTTATTGCATCATTTCACAATTGATTTAATGAAAAATGGCAGATAAAAGACGCTTAGCAATATTATAACTGATTCTAGTCCACATCTGGAGTCTCCAAAACCTCATTTCTGTGGGATATTTGCAAAAGCTTGACACAGTAACCGAAGGCCACAGAGCTCAGGGATGGCTCAGTTTGCCCCACGCTGAACTCTGAAAATCAGACACTGGAAAAATGATGAATTTGTGCTGTATGTGTGTGTGTGTGTGTGTGTGTGTGTGTGTGTGTGTGTTAGCTGGTGATTGGACAGGGTGCTGAAGAGAGTGTTTAACTCATTTACAAATCCTCTGCTCTCTCAGCAAGTGCAGTTCAGACGGAAACTTGACGGCTGAGTTGCTGGGCCAGCAGTTAGCACAAATATATCAGGCCTCCTGCAAATGTAGAGCAGAGAGAGAGCAGCTGCAAAAATCACTTCTCATTTATTTCCTCAGTTTAACAAACCTTCCGCTGCATTACTGCCAGATTCACACGTCTGAAAGAACTATAGAGTGCTTCAGATGCTGTTTTGTCAATCAGACCTAAGCACTCTTGATGGATAGCTAACCATTAAAAAGTATGTTTTATATTAAAAATATAGAGCACAGAGTACTGTTTTGAAGGAATATTCTGTATTTATTTTGTGTTTTACCTGTATTCTGATTTTTTTGTGTGTGTGTTTACAGATTTATTTTTTTACAGTGAGTATAAATGTGTGTAATATGAATGCAATCCAGATGTACTACATTAAGCATGTTAGCAGCGTCAGTTGCGTCACCGCCATTCATAAATCCTCTCAGGGATAGTTAAGTGCACTTCAGTATCTCACTGGAAATTCTATCACGCTATTTTTCACCTCCTATATTATGAATACTGTGAATTTTAAACACTTTTGTTTTCATATAGGCCTACTGTTTTCACCTATTAGCATGCAGCCTTTGATTGCTGCCTGTATCATTTGCGAGGCTTTTGTTCTTGTTCTGACGGAGAGCAGCTGTTCTTCATTATGGTGATAAGCACTGCTGTTTTGCTCTCGCCTCAGCTGAGCTCGGTCGGGGTCTGGAAGGGAGCAATTAGCTGGTCTGCACAAGCGTACCGTCCCCTGTGTGTGTCGCCAGCATGAGAGCTGAGCGTAATGAACGCCGCTGAAGACGAGCGCCCAGCGTTCACACAGCAGGACTGCGGAAGGAGCACGTTTTCTGAGCAGTCGACCTCTTAGTCCACAACGCAGACAGCCTGCAGGGCCACAGAGAGTATGTGACCGCTTAGTGAGGAAGCTGAGTTGAATATGACTGATAAAGATCATGTTCCATGAAGATATTTTGTAAATTTCCTACCGTAAATATATCAAAACTTAATTTTTGGTTGGTAATATGCATTGCTAAGAACTTCATTTGGACAACTTTAAAGGTGCTTTTCTCAATATTTCGATTTTTTTTGGCACCCTCAGATTTTTAAATAGTTGTATCTCAGCCAAATATTGTCCTAATACCATTTAAGGGTAAGTAAGGTACTTTTAGCTTTTGTGCCTATTATTGGGCATTCTGAATCAGCCACTCGGCCAATTGGACCATTTATATTTATGGGGTGTTTACACAACATCATTTTTAAATACCTCAAGAAAATGAAGAGCTTTTTATGCAATTTGGTCATTCATTCGTGGGCCTGGAAACAAAAACGTTTGAAAATGGGTTTCAGAGTTCAAGTTTTTGAAATGACTTTATCGACATTATCGTGTAAACTATCAAAATGTGAATTTGTTAAAAAGGTGACAACATGCATCATTCACTGAACAAAATTATAAACGCAACACTTTTGTTTTTGCCCCCATTTTTCATGGGTTGAACTCAAAGATCTTTTTCTATGTACACAAAAGGCCTATTTCTCTCAAATATTGTTTACAAATCTGTCTAAATCTGTTAGTGAGCACTTTTCCTTTGCCGAGATAAGCCATCCACCTCACAGGTGTGGCATATCAAGATGCTGATTAGACAGCTATAGACGATAGTATCGTGTATCGAAAATAGTCAGAGATATCGCCTGTTGCTGATGCCTTTGACGATAGCAAGACCATTATTATTATTAGTGGAGAGCCGCTTCTAGGATGCTTCAGAAACTTGCCGCAGGGTGTCGTAACGTGCCGCAAACGTGTACAGTGAAAATAAGGGGTAAGACATTTATTCATCATATAGTGTAGACAGCTTTACTGATTATAACGCAAGTGTTTTTTAAAGTGCATAAACTCCCACTAGACCAGGCTAGTGATGTTCTTTGACAAATGTTCTTTGCTCAGTTTCTGTAGCTGCTTTAAAAAATAACTAAGGAAATATAAGCATTACATTATCCAGCAACACCAGCAGTCATTAGGATCACCGAGGTGGTAAAATGTGGTTTAGGCTGAAACAAACAAATACGATATATCAGAATCCGTCTGTATATAGTAAACAAACAATCACCTCAGTAACATCTGTATGTGTGTTAATTAGAAATATGATGGGATAAAATGGCGCTAAACATACGCACTTGAAGTAACGAGGCTGAATCCAGCTTTGCAGCTTCTCATAGACGCTCTCCGTTCCACCTTAAAAACGTGGCGGTTCCGCGGTTCTAAGCTCCTTATTCATGCGCATCGCTTCTCCACATTCTATATGAACTGAACTACAGCATGGACTAATGACAACAACAGACATTATCGCAATATAATGGGTAAAGAAAGATTTATTTACATTCATGCACGCACATTTAGCCTACCGCTCACTGAAGATAGCGGGATAGCAGTGAATGAAACCTAAAGTAAACTGGAACCTCTCCAGCGGAGCTACCGTCAGCGCTCTGTACACACAAGTCACATGCCCATTAACAAGACTACCCTTACAAAACTAATAAGGAATTTGGTATACAATAATTAAATAAAGTAGCATGATAGTATCGTGTATCAGCGATCTCACAGACTGACGATAGGACGATATGAAAATTGAGCATATCGCCAAACACTACTGGCCACAATAAATGGACACTCTAAAATGTGCAGTTTTATCACACAGCATAATGCCACAGATGTCGCAAGTTTTGAGGGAGCATGCAGTTGGCATGCTGACTGCAGGAATGTCCCCCAGAGCTGTTGCCCATGAACTGAATGTTTATTTCTCTACCTGTCTCCAAAGATGTCTCAGAGAATTTGGCAGTACATCCAACCAGCCTCACAACCGCAGACCACGTGTAACCGCTCCAGCCCAGGACCTCCACATCCAGCATCTTCACCTCCAAGATCATCTGAGACCAGCCACCTGGACAGCTGCTGCACGATCGGGGTGGCATAACCAAACAATTTCTGCACAAACTGTCAGAAAGCGTCTCAGGGAAGCTCATCTGTATGCTCCTCGTCCTCTTCAGGGTCTCGACCTGACCTAACTTGAGTGGACATATGCTCACATTTGATGGCATCTGGCACTTTGGAGAGGTGTTTCTCTTTCCACAGGCCACAATCAACAACCTGATCATCTCTATGCGAAGGAGATGTGTTGCACTACGTGAGGCAAAAGGTGGTCAAACCTGATACTGACTAGTTTTCGGACCCCCCAATACAGTAAAACTGCACATTTTAGAGTGGCCTTTTATTGTTTCCAGCCTAAGGCACACCTGTGCAATAATCATGCTGTCTAATCAGCATCTTGATATGCCACACCTTTGAGGTGGATGGATTTTCTCGGCAAAGGAGAAGTGCTCACTAACACAAAAAAAATTCTGTCATCATTTGCTCACCCTCAAGTTTAATACCTCCCAGCAAGCACACAACCTCATAAGACATTTATATTAGGTTACATTTCAGATGCAGCATCAGGTGCATCTATTGATGATGTTAATTTGACGTCCAATACCGTTGACAATATAAGACCGTTGTTTTTAGGTTGTGTGCAAAATAACCAAAATCCAATGTCAAGCCAACATCATATTGACATCAAATACTGACATTTAGTCATGAGATATGGTGACCAAAACCCAACTTCTCCGAAATGACATATTGGTGACATCAGCAAACGTTGAGCATTTGTTGGTTTTAGGCTGTGGCATTACCTAAACAAAATCCAACATCAAGCCATTGTCATGTTGACGTCAAATCCTTACATTTAGGGTGCTTTCACACTTGGTTCGATTGCTCCCCCCTCCCCATGCCCCTGCTGGACTGTGTTTATATCATTTAATTTGGGTACGAAATGCGGTTCGTTTACGTCATCATGCCAGCAGCTGTTTACCCTGTTGCCTAGTAACAACGGCACAGGAGAAGGCGGCAAAATGCATGACATTACTTATATATATATATATATGTAGTTTTTGAAAAGTTGGTTTTGTTTCCAAACCTTCAGTACATAACGGCATGTAGTGTCTGTCTTACAAACGTACTGCAAGTGCTCTAAAGACTGCTGAAGATGAACAGAAATTAAATATGCAGTTCTCTGCTTGCAGCGCCTCAGTCACGTTAGTCAGGAAAGTGAGTGAAACACACACAAACACATAATTTTATCACATACAGTGGGTGCGGAAAGTATTCAGACCCCCTTAAATTTTTCACTCTTTGTTATATTGCAGCCATTTGCTAAAATCATTTAAGTTCATTGTTTTCCTCATTAATGTACAAACAGCACCCCATACTGACAGAAAAACACAGAATTGTTGACATTTTTGCAGATTTATTAAAAAAGAAAAACTGAAATATCACATGGTCCTAAGTATTCAGACCCTTTGCTGTGACACTCATATATTTAACTCAGGTGCTGTCCATTTCTTCTGATCATCCTTGAGATGGTTCTACACCTTCATTTGAGTCCAGCTGTGTTTGATTATACTGATTGGACTTGATTAGGAAAGCCACACACCTGTCTATATAAGACCTTACAGCTCACAGTGCATGTCAGAGCAAATGAGAATCATGAGGTCAAAGGAACTGCCTGAAGAGGTCAGAGACAGAATTGTGTCACAGATCTGGCCAAGGTTACAAAAAAATTTCTGCTGCACTTAAGGTTCCTGCATAATCCTTAAATCACAGTGTAAAGCACAGTGGCCTCCATAATCCTTAAATGGAAGACGTTTGGGACGACCAGAACCCTTCCTAGAGCTGGCCGTCCGGCCAAACTGAGCTATCGGGGGAGAAGAGCCTTGGTGAGAGAGGTAAAGAAGAACCCAAAGATCACTGTGCCTGAGCTCCAGAGATGCAGTCGGGAGATGGGAGAAAGTTGTAGAAAGTCAACCATCACTGCAGCCCTCCACCAGTCGGGGCTTTATGGCAGAGTGGCCCGACGGAGGCCTCTCCTCAGTGCAAGACACATGAAAGCCCGCATGGAGTTTGCTAAAAAACACCTGAAGAACTCCAAGATGGTGAGAAATAAGATTCTCTGGTCTGATGAGACCAAGATAGAACTCTTTGGCCTTAATTCTAAGCGGTATGTGTGGAGAAAACCAGGCACTGCTCATCACCTGTCCAATACAGACCCAACAGTGAAGCATGGTGGTGGCAGCATCATGCTGTGGGGGTGTTTTTCAGCTGCAGGGACAGGACGACTGGTTGCAATCGAGGGAAAGATGAATGCGGCCAAGTACAGGGATATCCTGGATGAAAACCTTCTCCAGAGTGCTCAGGACCTCAGATTGGGCCAAAGGTTCACCTTCCGTGGCTTCACAACAACTCCATGACTGTTCTTGAATGGCCCAGCCAGAGCCCTGACTTAAACCCAATTGAGCATCTTTGGAGAGACTTGAAAATGGCTCTCCACCAACGTTTACCATCCAGCCTGACAGAACTGGAGAGGATCTGCAAGGAGGAATGGCAGAGGATCCCCAAAACCAGGTGTGAAAAACTTGTTGCATCTTTCCCAAAAAGACATGGCTGTATTAGATCAAAAGGGTACTTCTACTAAATACTGAGCAAAGGGTCTGAATACTTAGGACCATGTGATATTTCAGTTTTTCTTTTTTAATAAATCTGCAAAAATGTCAACAATTCTGTGTTTTTCTGTCAATATGGGGTGCTGTTTGTACATTAATGAGGAAAACAATGAACTTAAATGATTTTAGCAAATGGCTGCAATATAACAATGAGTGAAAAATTTAAGAGGGTCTGAATACTTTACGTACCCACTGTAATACGTCATTAATAGCAGTTCACTTCCGTGATTTGGTAAGATTGCGTTCATATCAACAGCAAACAGAGTTTGGATGACAGCGTTCGCATCATCTAAATGTACCGAACTCTGACGTCAATCGAACCTGGGGTCCGCACCAAAAGTGCTAGTGTGAAAGCACCCTTAGTCTTGAGGTATGGTGACCAAAACCCAAAATGCAGCATCTGTCAAATGTTGGGGTCCAACATCAAGCTGACGTTATACTGAACTCCGGTGCCTGCTGGGCTGTATGCAGGGTTTTTTAAGGTGTTTTGAAGAATGTTGGTAACCAGACAGTTGCTGGTAGCCATTGACTTCTATTTAGGGCTGGAAATCAATTCCAAAAAGAATTGATTCCAAGGCGTTGGGAATTGAGAGTCGATTCCAAAAGACTCCTCATTCAGAGCCGTTTTCAGCTGAACAAAGCTTAGCTATGGGTGTCTCTCAGGCTGCATCATATGAAGGCTGCATATATCGGCTGCTATGTCATCAAACGTCGCTGAATGAAAAGAGTCGGTACTGAGCTCGTGTGAGTTTGAGGATGCAGCCGTTAAGCACCCGTTAATATGCCTCTTGCTTGCAAATAGTGATAGAAGTCTGATTCGTTTTCACAAAAAGGTTCTTTCGGATAGTTAAAGTGAAAATGCTGAGAGCACTGATCAGTGGCCGAAAGTTTACAGATGGGTTGAATCATGAGCTCTTATATCACTGTTGTTGTTAATATTCTGATTATTTTGTTTCAGTGCACAGTTTGTACCGTTGAAGTAAACATTTAGCTGAACTGTGCACATGTGTTGTTCCATTCATGCAGTAAATGCATGTCCACTGCTGCGCTGTGGGCAATGACTAATTTCATGGGCAATGCAGACAAAATTACAATTTAAAATACAGAAATGTACCATAATTTTTTTTTTTTTTTTTAAATA
This sequence comes from Cirrhinus molitorella, assembly GCA_033026305.1. Classification (NCBI taxonomy): domain Eukaryota; kingdom Metazoa; phylum Chordata; class Actinopteri; order Cypriniformes; family Cyprinidae; genus Cirrhinus; species Cirrhinus molitorella. Next base: position 4,253,711 of record CM065129.1, read on the forward strand.
AAGCTTCATCTGTGTCCCTGGACCACAAAACCAGTCTTAACTAGCACAGGTATATTTGTAGCAATAGCCAAAAAAAAAATTGCACGGGTCAAAATCATAGATTTTTCTTTTATGCCAAAAATCATTAGGGTGTTATGTAAAGATCCATGAAGATATTTTGTACATTTCCTACCATAAAAATTTAAAAACGATTTTGATTAATAATATGCATTGCTAAGGACTTCACTTGGACAATTTTAAAGGCAATTTTCTCAATATTTAGATTTTTTTTGCACCCTCAGATTCTAGATTTTCAAACAGTGGCATTCTCAACCAAATGTCCTATCATAACAAACCATACATCAATGTAAAGCTTATTTATTCAGCTTTCACATGGTGTTTAAACCTCAATTTCGAAAAATTGACTGATTCTTGGAATCAAATCCTATCGATTCCACATGTAGGAATTGGAATCTGAAAATTTTCTGAATCCAACAGCCCTACTTCCATAGTTAGGAGGAAAAAAAAATACTATAGGAGTCAAAGGGGACCATTAACTGTTTGGTTACCATAATTCTTCAAAATATCTTTTGTGTTCAAAAGATGAAAGAAACTCATACAGGTTTGGAATAGCTTGAGGACAAGAACCTTTTAAGATCAAGAAAATCCATTCACAGTGCTTACAGGAGACACATCTTGCATGTTAAAACTTGTGATTCCCACTGAAACCCCACTGATTCTGACTGCATAGTTTCTGTGCTGTTTCCTCTCATAGTTCAACTTCATCCTCTTGATCTTATTAGCGATATCCTGAAGCCATCACTAAGCTTGTCATCATGTTGAGAGTGCAACCACACTGTAGGCAACTTCCACTCCACTGCTTTAAAGCGTAAACTCAGTGAGACGGACATATCCTCTGCTTCTCTGGCCTGTCTGCCCATTTAAAGAGACAGTTCACCCAATCACGAAAACTCAGTCATCATTTACTCACCCTCATGTCTGTATGAGTTTTCTGTGTGGTAAGCCACATTCTTCGAAATATCTTTTGGACTGACATGAGGGTGATAAATGATTACAGAATGTTTGTCTTTAGGTGAACTGTCCCTTTAAGATGTACTTTAATTCACTCAAACCATTGCACTGAATAATAATCCAAATGGCAAAACAGATTACAGTACCTCCTTCAGGGCTCACAGTTAATTCCTCCATTAAGCCCCTTTTGCATATCATCATTTTCATATGTTTTTAGGCCTAATGCACACATTTGCCATATTGAAAATTCTTTACATTCTTTACATTTTTGTGTTTTATACTGTTTTTTGAATTCAGACTTACTTGTTATTTAGACAAACTGCTGTTTATCCACTAAAATCTGTAAATCATCATAAATCTGTGCAGTCATCTCTATTATATCCACATGTAAGATCAAATATTTCCAAACACTGGGTTACCTCATTTATTATAAGAAAACTCAGTAGCAAAGTGCAGTTATACATATCCATCATGATGTTGTTGTGTTTGTGCTGTGGTCGTTGTGTCTAGATCTGAGTGGTTTGGAGGTAATAACTCATGAACTTGTCTGTGTTGGCCCTTAAGTTTTGTTTTTCTGTTTACAGCAGTGAGAAGAAACTGCCGCTCATGCTTCTGAGATCCATAATGGTTGTTTATTCTTGTTCTGCTTTGTGGGAAATGCTGGCCGTATCACTGTCTGCAGGGCTTTGTGGTTTTGTCTGGTGTTGTTCGGTGGTGGATGTGTCTGACAGGATGCTTTTATTGCCGCATGTGTAGTAAGACCTGGGCAGATGTCCCAAACATTCCCAGACACCGACCCTATTAAGACGTCTGAACCTATTGTTAATGCATGATCTCTTATTCACTAATTCTCTCACTTACTTGCCCTGAGACGCTTTGCATTCCCTTACAAAACATTTGTGTTCTATTGCAAAAGTATTGTGTGTCCTTGAGAAACTTGGTATATGCTTGTAGGTTCGGATCAAGGTGAGAGTAAATGATGATTTTTTTTATTTTAGGGTGAACTGTCCCTTTAAGACTCTTTCTGATTCCTGTCAAGATTATCTGAAACCAAAATTTCATATGCTTTGGTGACTGAATTCGATTAATTTCTAGATCAGTAATGCTGTGATGTGGAAGTATGACTGTATAAGCGGTGTTTTGTACTTCTTGCAGGATCAATGTCTGATTTTTCCCTCAGTGAATGAATCCAGCTATCTGTCGCTCGGCGGGAGCTGCTGTCATCAGCCGAGATGACAGTAATTATACAGAAGGCTTTGCTCATGTTCTCTGTCACTAAAATAGATTCTGTAACCGATCTGCCCACGCAGCCACCAGAATAGACGCCTGAGCAAATGTGTCCACGCAGAAAGCAATTAATACTCAATACCTACCTGCTTACGGCACTGGCTTTCATATTAAATGCGACAACAGGTTCTTTTTCCTTTCAGAAATCTCAGCAGATGTTTTTTACGGATATATAGCCTCCTGACTAGCGACTATGGAGTTTTGTCCTCTGATGAGGACATACGTTTTTAGCGATTTCTCTGAGACCTTACATGTCACAGTTTTAAGTCTGGATGTCCTGTACAGAGCATGTTTAGGGCTTTTCAAAGATACCAAATGTTTGGACATTTCAGCATGACCACTTCCTCTCCTTGGTCTTTAAAAATAGCTGACATTAATTTAGTGATCAAACTTAACACCCTCATGGAAATATGATCATATTTTGTAATGATCATTTAAATCTGACACATTTTCAAATTGTTTGTCATAAAACAACATCTCGGGATAATGTAGTGGGGATAATGCACTGTAGAGGACATCAGGACTTAAATCATGTTTATTACACATTTTGGGAGACACAACAAGTGAACAGGGAATGAAATTATATTTCAATATTGCTATGAAATATTAGATATTATTAAGAAAGTCTTGCCAATTATTATTCCTATTATTACATTTATTTTTTCATTATATGTTGCCCCCCAAAAACACATTCATATGCAAAATAGATACAGTTTATAGATACATTGTTTATAGTGTAAAAACCTGTTCATGGCCATTTTACATGCATTTTTCATAAAGAAAAATGCTATATCAAATCATTATCATGTGTTTCATAACATAGTTGAGAATCATCTTTATATAAAGTTTGGTATAAAAAAAGAAAAATTAATTTGTGATTAAAACAAAAAAAAGGCACTGTTTATGCCTTTTTATGTCTGTTCAAGTGAAAAAGTTTATTATTATTATATATATATATATATATATATTATTATTTTTTTTTTTTTTTAAGTCCTGATGTCCTCTACAGAGAACATAGCATAACATATGAATAAAAAATAATAATTATATATCATTTTTTTATGCTCTAAACAATGTAATGACATGAGAAAAAATTATAACAAAAATATTTTCCCTGGTAGTCAGGAGGATAGGAATGGATGGCTTTGAGAAAGCTGACTAGCGCTCTGTTTGTGAAACTGAATGTGGAGCCGCAGTGAGAGATGCAGAAGTGCTCCGCCGTGAGCGTGTCCTATCCTAAAATCTGCAGTGAGGTGCAGCAGATCATTCATCAGCCTGAAGAGGCTGCCCGACTATTTGTGTACACTGTGTTTTACACGCTTTGACCGAACACTGGGAAATGTGGAACTGCGAAACATGACAACTGAGTTATTAGTGATGCTTTCTAAGGCAAACACAGCACTATTTACTGTCGAACACTGAAGAAGGGGTCGAGTCACATCTAGAGGCCAGAATATGATGGAGACTCAGAGCTGGTCTCTTTTGACTTGGGCCAGTAAGCAATCAGTCATCAACAGCCTGGCAACCAACAAGAGCACTCTATCAAACACAGTAAAAATCACTTGAAACACCTTTGCTGTGGCTCATTTTGAAGGCTGCACTCTCCAGAGGTCACATTTGTCAGCTGCGTACGTCACTGTGGCTGTTTTATTTCAGAGAAGTAACCATTACTCTCCAAAGAAAGAAAGAAATTACAGTCATTTAGACCTCTGGAGGAATAACAGTCATTTTATAATAGTTATTTTTACGTAATGAGACATCCTCATGTATGCATCCTCCAGAGGACTCGATAGAATACACAGCTAGTAGCAAGTGAAAGTGCTTAAGAAAGTGTACAAATCTAGTTTTATTTCTTGTCCATACATTTGATAACTTGCTGTTTGATAACAAAGAAATTCACTGTTCACTGATATACAGTTTAAATCAAAAGTTTACATACACCTTGCAGAATCTGCAAAATATTAATTAATTTGTTTTTTTTATTTGTTTGTTTGTTTTATTTAGTACTGACCTAAATAAGGTATTTCACATAAAATATGTTTATATATAGTCCACAAGAGAAATTGATAGTTGATTTTTTAAAATTCACCCTGTTCAAAAGTTTACATAAACTTGATTCTTAATACTGTGGTGTTATCTGAATGATCCACAGCTGTTTTTTTTGTTTGTTTGTTTGTTTTGTTTTTGTTTTTGTTAAGAGAGTTGTTCATGAGTCTCTCATTTGTTCTGAACAGTTAAACTGCCTGCTGTTCTTCAGAAAAATCCATCAGGTCCCACAAATTCTTGTATTTGAACCCTTTCCAGCAATGACTGTATGATTTTGAGACCCATCTTTTCACACTGAGGACAACTGAGAGACTCATATGCAACTATTACAGAAGGTTCAAACACTCACTGATGCTCCAGAAGGAAAAAACATGCATTAAGAGTCAGGGGGTGAAAACTTTTGAATCGAATGAAGATGAGTACATTTTCATTTACTTTAGAAGCTACAGATGATACTTACATGTTTCCCAGAAGACAAAATAAGGTAAATTTACCCTGATCTTTAAATTAAAAAAAGTTTACACTCTCCGTCTCTTTATGCATTGTTTTTCAAAATCATACAGTCATTGTTGGAAACATGTTTCAAATACACACAAATGCGAAAAAGCCAAAGGATTTGTGGGACCTGAAGGATTTTTCTGAAGAACAGCAGGCAGTTTAACTGTTCAGGACAAACATGGGACTCATGAACAACTATCACTAAACAAAAAACACAGCTGTGGGTCATTCAGGGAACAACAAAGTATTAAGAATCAAGGGGATGTAAACTTTTGAACAGGGTCATTTTTAAAAATTCAACTATTATTTTCTCTTGTGGACTATATGAACTAAATATCATATTCAGGTCAGTACTAAATAAAAATAACATGCATTTTGTATGATCCCTTTTATTTTGGTAAAATAATGCACTTCTGCAAGATGTATGTAAACCTTTGACATCAACTGTATATGCATTGCATTATATGAATGTATAGTATATCTGAAGGAAACCGACTGTCTTCAGAAAGGTTTAAGTGGCATTTTTTTGTCTTACACGTGTAATATTAAAGACAGTTTTAAAAGTGTAACTTTTATTTTGCAAAAATGCATTAAAATGATCGAAATTGACTGTTAAGTCATTCATAATATTACTAAAATATTTCAAACAAATGCTGTTCTTTTAAAAAATCCATTTATCAAAGAATCCTAGAAAGAAATATTAAAAACTGACAACAATTTAGCAGCAAATTAGCATATTACAATGATTTATGAAGTATCATGTGACACTGAAGACTGGAGTAATGATGCTGAAAATTCAGAAATAAATTACAGTTTACAATATATTCACATAGAAAACAGCTATTTTAAAACCGAATAATATTTCACATTATTACTGTGTTTCCTGTATTTTAAATCACATAAATGCAGCCTCTTGCATCAAGTGCTTATTCCAAGAAATCTTTAGGAGAAACATTCCCCCATCACCTTTTTCGCAGGTCTGTGATGCTGATCGTGAGGTGAAACTGCACAGGAGTGCGCCGCATATCTAGTGATTTTTGTCCAGCTGTGAGCGTCCTGACATGTGTGGGTCTGACGGTGGAGATGGTGTGACGGGGGACGTGTGTTTGTTTGTGGAGGTTAGAGAGGTGAGGCCACTGCTGGGCTCCGAGGGCTAATGAATGCTGCGTTTGCAGGTGGGTGTTAGCGAGTGGGCAGGAGGGGGAATTTAATTAGTACCACCTCGAGAGCTTGACCTTCTGTTCAAAGCCCTGGTGAGAGCCGCACTCAGCTTCTTCCCAGGCAGAGCGACTGTATTATTGATAGAGGTGAGAACGGTCAACAAACGGAGGGGGTCTAGAAAAACAATGATGGAAACAATCATGGGGCTCACCATATAGCTTTTATACAGCACTCACTGTGTATAAATCTTTAGACAAACGCAAAGCCAGGAAAAGCCAGAAAGGAATTGTTTTCTGATGCACAAGCTTTCTCCTCAAGTCATATTTTTATTCCAGACACATTTGTCTGTCTAGCAAGAAACAGATGTAAGCTATAAAACTGGCGAGTGGGTGGACAAAGCGTTCTTAAGATGATCCATCTCGGCAGTGTCACACTCCCACATAGAAAGCTCAAGGAAAATCAGCCCACAGGAGCAGTCAGGACTCAACCCGGCTCCTGGAGGACTAGACATCATCAAGACCACCTCGATCTTGCTTTTATGTGCTTAAAAATATTTGAACAGCAACAAGTCAAAAGTATTTGTCCAGAATCATAGCTTTCATAGAAAGTTCTGCAACTTTAAAAGTTTTAAAATGCATAATAAATGCATTTAGTAGTTTTTCAGTTCATTTTAGTTCTGTGTGTGTGTTTGCTTGAATCTCACTAAAATACAGGCAAAATAAGGAGTTATTAAGTATTATTTTTACAATTCACAACATTTTTCGAAATATTTGTACTGGCTTAATAACATTGTCTTATGTTCAGTGTTGGGGAAAGTTACTTTTAAAAGTAATGCATTACAATATTGCGTTACTCCCTAAGAAAGTAACTATTTACGTTATTTAGTTACTTTTTATGGAAAGTCCCAGCCAACATTGATATGTGGGCCCCATATGGGTTATACTCGGGCAGCATGGGATCTATGTGGGCATGGGCTGAAAATGGGCAATTTATGTGGGCCCCATGTGGGTTTCACAATGTGGGTCCCATATAGGTTTGAACATATGGGACCTTCATGGGATCTATGTGGGCAAAATTATTTCACATTTAAAATACATCCTTATACCTTTAAATATTTGGTCAGTAGTCATTTTTAACAAAGAATATAGGTTTTGTGCATCTGATCAACAACTTTTGAAAAAAAAAAATCATTTTGTTTGAATTATCAATATTACATTGTTAGCCTGCTTCTGCATTTATCATAATTTATTTGTTTTCTTTTACTGTACACATTTGAGCAGGGATGATCACGATTTCCAGAATTAAATGGGTCTCATGAGAGCACACTCAACATCTCATCTCTGAACTTCGCTTGACAGAGTAGTCCTGCATTCAACGTTTCGTTTCTTCACATAATTTCATATCATAATATCATAGCTCTTTGTTGAAAATAAGCGGATATTTAAAATATAAAATATTTAAAAAGCTCAAATTAGAGGAATTCTAGTCCCGGCGCAAGGATACTGTTTCTTCCAAGCAGTGGAGTGGCGGCGCCGGCGAAGCGGGAGACTTTGTTCGTTTCAGCAATTCAAGGACGTGGACGTGGAGCAAAAATATACAGGTAAATGCGGATTTAATAAACATGTCTCTGTGTTAGGTGTTCTCGAACATTGGAAACTTTGTTTTTACAGTTTGAATGACCTTTAAACTAAAGTAGCTTTTAAACTAATATCTGTTTTTTTGGCCGTAACAATTAATAACGTAAAATGCTGCACACGTTTAAAACCGAGGACATTTTTGTTGACTCTGACGTGTAATGTTGTTTTTGCCTGACATTTATCCAGTCGTATTGGCAGTTATTGTTTGTTTTATGCTTTCCTGTTGTATTTTGTGGCTGTCTAACCACCATTTTTCCACCTGAGGGAAAAATGAATTGCCTTGTCAGCCGACAGCCGATATAGCACAAATTTAATTTAGAATGAAAATTGTAATTCTGAATTGGCTTTCTGACATAAGTTCTGAAATACGGGCTTTTATGCTGTGTATCAGTAAATTTATTACGGCTGTCTTGATTAAACTGAAAAAAATGAATAAGTGTCGATGATTATGTTGCTAAGCCTTAAGACCAATAACACACTTTAATGTTGATTTAATGAATGTAGTGGCCAATCAGCGTTTAGATTAGTCATCACGTTGGAGTTTTGAATTTGGCGCTCACTGACTGAATTCTGCAATCCTCATATACAACAATGCATATTGCTTGTAAGTAAGAGATATTTTTACAGTGTGCACAGCTTCAATGATTATAACGGGATGTTTTGCGAAGGTGCAAACCTCCACTAAAATTAATTTTGCCTAAATTAATTTTGTGTTTTTCTTTGCTGTCTTTATGTAATTTCTTCCCGGATTAAATAACCATTTTGTTTGTCATAATAGTGAAATAACCTGTATAACTAACTCATAGACACTTCTTAGCTTTTTTGTGTCAGTGTAGCCAGAATCTGACATGTCAGAATTATTTGTAGTATTAATTAATGTGACATTGTGAAATTGTAAATATTGTGTAAATATTGTTAATAAATGCTGTTGAATATACAGCATGAACCCAACATATTTTAACTGATGTTCCATAATCATTAATAATGAAACATCTGTAAATGTGTTAATATATAAATATATAAAGCACAAAACAGTAAAAATGAATAAATACAACTGTCAACCATATAAGAAAACATGTAATCTTAATTAATATTACATATGCTTTTACAGGTGGGCTGAGGAAGAATACCATGATTAATGATGTGAAGCAGAAAGAAGCAGAAAAGGCTCCAAGTGGTTTACTGGGACTACAGATGAGTGGAATGAGATTAGAGAACAGCAGGAGAAAGACTGTCTCCAGGAGTGTTAACAGTTGTGTGTTGTTTTATTTTGTGTGTGTCTAAAATGTGTAGTTTTTGAGACAGTATATATTCAGGTTCAGTTCAGGTGAGTTTGTTGTTTTTGTGTTTCTTTATTGTGACAGTGTGTCACTTTTAGTAGAGCATTGATGATTCTTAAAGGGATAGTTCACCCAAATATGAATATTCTGTCATCATTTACTGTCCATCATTTACTTGTTCCAAACCACAAATGAATATATTTTTAATGAAATTGAGAGATTTCTTACTGTCCACTATCACCTGGACTGACACTTTTAAATGTTCTAAAAGAGTCATAAAAATAAATTGTTTTAATCTAAATCTAATCTAAACCTGTTTAATATAAGTCTCCTGAAGAGACAGACACACTTTATGTGAACAGATGTAATTAGTTTTTTTGCACATATGAACACTTATAAGCAGACAATGAGTACAGCATTCATTTGTAATAAATTTAAGGTCATGCCTGCTTTCTTGACACATGAGAACCAATGAAGTTTGTTCTTGTGCATGATCAATGTTCATATGTGAATAAAAGCTGAATCGAAATCTCTTCATAATGTAATGTGATCACATCTCTTCAGAATAGTTGAATTAAACCCTTGATTCATATAGATTTATTTTACAATGTCTTTATGAATGTTCTGAAGCATCAGAGTTTTGGACAAGTAACTTTAAAAAGACCAACAGAAATTACTCAGATTTAAATAAAATTATCGTCATTTGTTTTTCTGAAAATTATGGAAATTGGAGTGACATGAGGCTGAGCAAATAAGACACAGTTTTCATTTTTGGGTGAATTAAGCCTTTAACTGTTAACTGTCAATTTTTGTTATGTTAGATTAGTTACTTAAGACCAGTTGGTGATGGTATGTCTCTGGTTTAATAAAATGTTAATGTTGATGTTCAACATTTTACAAAAATCTGAAAAGTATAAAAAAACATGTCATAAAATGAAAATAAAGCATTATATTGGACCTGTACAACATTTTAATGTGTATATATATCGGGGGTTTTTTATTTGCACACTTTCATGTTTTGTGATTTTGTAGATGAATAAACTTTGGGCCAGTCCAGCATCCATACTAAACCCTAGTACAGGGGTAGGGAACGTTGATCCTCAAGAGCCATGTCCCTGCAGATTTTAGCTCCAACCCTAATCAAACACACCTGAACAAGCTAATCAAGGTCTTCAGGATACAGGTTGGCATGTTTTTCTTAAATCCGCAGGGACATGGCTCTCGAGGATCAACGTTCCCTACCCCTGCCCTAGTATATCCACATGTGCTTCATAAAGTGGGACCAATATGGGTCTTATATGTGTTGCCCAGTGGGGATTCTTATGGGCTATATCAGATGGGGCCCACATGGAACCCATGGACAAACCCAAGTAGAACCCATATTTACAGTCCATATGGGGCCCACATGGACCCCATGATAAAATGTGGGCTGGGTTCTAAGTGGGACCAATATGGGTCTTATGTGAGTTGCCCATTTGGGCCCCACGTTAGCCCCAGTCAGGCCCCATATGAGAATCAAATGGGCTAATTTAGATGAGACCCACATGGAACCCATGGACAAACCCATGTAGGACCCATATTTACAGCCCATATGGGGCCCACATGGGCCCCACGATCGAATGTTGGCTGGGGTATTGCGTTACTTTTGCATTACTTTTTACATCTGGGCAGGGTTTGCTTGTTTGTTTTTAATATAAAAACATTTGATTCTTAGCAAATGTAAAAGCCCTTTCACACCTAAATGAAATTAAGTGAATAAACCTAAGGCTGAAGGAAATTTAATTGACGTCTGTACAGTAGAACTGTAGGAAAAGAAAGTTCAACACTCTTCAGCAATGAGAAAAAAACACAAATGTTAGTTAATATAAAGTAAGTTTTGCTTATTAGTACAGTGCAAAAAATGCTTTTCTTACTTGGATTTTTTGTCTTGTTTCCAACAAAAATATATAAAAATTCTTAAGAAGGATTTTCTAGACAAGTAAAAATTATTGTCTTTTTTTCTGAAACAAGTCAAAATTAAGTGTGTTTTTGCTTGAAACAAGCAAAATAATCTCCCAATGGGGTAAACTAAATAATCTTGTTTTCTGTTTAAAATAAGATTTTTCATTGGCAGATTATTTTTCTTGTTCTAAGCAAAAACTCACTTAATTTTGACTTGTTTTTTTCTGAAAACAAAAAAAATAATTATTCACTTGTCTGGAAAATCCTTCTTGATTTAAGAATTGTTTGATATTTTGCCTGGAAACAAGAAAAAAAACTAAGTAAGAAAAGTATTTTTGCAGTGTACGGTTGAATTAGATCAACAAAGGTCAGCAGCAAAGTCATTGGTTAATAAAATGGGATTAAATACATAAAGGAAACAAAAAGTAACTGGCGTTACTTTACTAGTTACTTGAAAAAAGTAATATTATTGCGTAACTTGCGTTACTTGTAATGCGTTATCCCCAACACTGCTTATGTTCCTGTTCCTTTATATTTATCACTTTTCTTCAATGTAGACTCCATTGATATGGCCAGTATTTAACATGTGGGCTGTGTACAGAGATTAGATACTTGGATACTAAAAGAGGATAAATCGGTTGTCTAGAAAGCAAATTATACCATTTGCTGTTGTCAAGTGACAATGATGACTGAGCAATACTGGTTCAACCAGCAGCTTTTAGCACTGAACTGAAGCAACTTAGATTAATGGCTGTTTGTGCTGTCGTCTGTTAGGGCTGGACCTACAGATGCTGAGAGAGTGAACCAAAATGCCAGAATGGCTTGAGGAAGTCATTTATTTTAAAACCCTACTGAAGCGGATGCCCTTCTTTACTCAGTCCTCCCAGGTGTGTAGAGAATTTGATGTAGCTGCACTTTTATTGGATTTATAGGACTGAAATATTTTATCCATCTATTCATTCGTTTTCCATACATGGCCAGTCATTGCTGGGCTATGACAAAGTATTTAAAGTAGACTTGCTGCATGTATATGAAATAATTTATATAATGAACTATAATAAACCACTATAGTGTGTGTGTGTGTGTGCAGAGTAGAGGATTAGAGTCTGGGTGCAGTCATCTGTGTGTGTGTTTAAGAGGGCAGCCACTCACTTCAGAAGATTGCAGAGATAATCCAGCATCTCTGATGGCTCCAAGCCTGCCAGGGGATTTATACTCCTGCATTCACGTCTATCCTCTTTTCAAAAACGCTGGTAACTCATGTGTTCCATATGCCACACAACACCCACACGAGCAGAGGAACATTATACAGGCTTGTACTCAAAGACAGACTGGTAGAGGTCTAGTCAGATTTGGCTTTAACATGTGCTTAAAGAACATGCATTTAGTTTAAGACTGCAAATTTAGGTACTGGGAAATCTGGGATGCATTTACCATGCTTGCAACAAAAAATACATTTTCCAGAAAGTGTAGGGCATATAATGGGCACATCATGAAAGTAATGCATGGTAACCAAGCTGCTGTTCAGATGATTTTCCCATCTGAGCATCAGACAAATGCCCCAAAACCCCTTTAAAACCATGAGACAAAACTAGACAAGCCTGATCATTGTAAATCAGTCTGCTAGCCTGTAAAATGAGCATTATTCAGCAGGGAAGAGCTTTTGTCAGTATGTTTTGAGTTAAGAAAGTTAAATAAAGTCCAGTGCTGTTTCCAGTGCTGGTATTCTCCATTACATCAGTGAGAGTTTTTTTTTTTTTTTTACTCTTTCGAGACATATTGTTTCCAGGACATCTGTAATATGCATAATAACGTGTGAGAGGGAGTGCTCTATCATGGCTATTAGCTTGACAGTGGTGGTAAATCAAGGCTGGCAGGAAGGTTTTTATGTCTAGAAAAACTGCCATCATCATAAAGGAAGTTGATGCGCAAGCGTTGCTCCAGGAAGATTTTAGGGCTAGAAAAACTGCCATTATCTCAAAGGAAGTTGATATGCAAGCATTGGTCCAGGTTTGACCAGGAGCTGAACACCAGTCTTGTGCACTGCTCCCCAACCTGAGTTGGAGGCATCTGTCGTGACTACTATCCTTTTGGAGGTCACTCCCAATGGGACGCCTGACTGAAACAAGCAAAGGGTTTTCCAAGGAGCCACAGCTCTGATGCAGTTCCGGCGCAATCCATGCCGCATCTGGACTAAATCGATAACTGTCGCCAATTAAGACGACTTGCTGGCTGGGAGACAGGGGCTAAATTGATTTTTAGCCCAAGCTGCTCCAAGTGGCTAAGCAGGAGCGACCTGCCAATCGTCAAAGTTATTTAAAATGTAGTCTGTCTCAGAAGGGAAAGCCTTTTTACTTAGTGCACAGGGCCAAGGACAGTCCGAATGGTAGGCTGTACACTGATAAGCCACCCACTCAAACATACAACTTGAGAACAGTCTGTGATGAGGGGCTATCTGGCTGTGAAAGTAAGCATCTTTCAGATCCACCAATAACAGTCCCCGGGACTTACTTGCGTGGTGGCACGCAGTGTTACTCCCTAAAAAGTAACTAATTAAGTTTACTTTTAATGGAACATTACTTTTGTGTTACTTTTTAAATCTGGGCAGAGAGACTGGGGACTCAAGAAAGGCACTTTTGTCATGGATCTCCTTAAACTTAGAAAAAATGTTCACAATGTTAGCACTTTGTCCCGGTGAGCGTCGCTGCCCAAGCAAGTGATGCCCACAACATGTCCGTCTGAGTTCCCTCCAGGAGCTACACTTGTAGCGTGACATTTGAAACCAAGTCGCTCAGAAATTTGCTCCAAAGGTAAAGTGCAGGGAAAGTGCTTGTTGGAGGCAATCTTCCACTGCCAGGGTGAGCAGCAGGCTTAGAGTTTCTTCCTGTACTGGCTTCTTTTAGAGTCTGAAATGGCGTTCAGAACTGACTTATATAGCAGTCAGCTCCACCCCTTTTGGTGGGTTAAAATGCCAATTAGAGGGCTGCATTGGGTTCGGGCTCTCGCAGGACCCAATGCAAATCTTGCAGGGGCGGTTGGTTTTACCTTTACTGCGGGCGGGAGTGGGTGGTCAGAAAATTTAGTGGGAGACCTGCGGGGAAAGGTGAGATTTGGCATGTAAAGGCCGGTACACACCAAGCTGACTTCAAAGAACTAGCGGCATCAGCCTTTTTAGCCTTATGCTGGAGCTGGTTTCAGGAAGAAAGTATGTAAATGATTCAATAATTCCTTAACTATAACCAGGTTAGAGCTTGATGCTTTGGCAAGGGTCGTGACAGTACTGAAACGCCGTCTAAACTGTTCGCCAATCACAATACAGTGGGAAAGCTAACCAGTCACAACACCTCTTTTTTGCAGAAGGCAGGCATTCCTTAACTAATCGAGTCATTTGTGCCAGGCTGGGGAGAAAACTTGTAATAATGTAAATTATGTGAAAAATAATGCATTTTTCGAATCGAACCACCAAGCATGAGAACTAGCACACCCCCAAAACAAAATCAAGACTTTGTAAAAGAACATAATAGGACCCCTTTAATCGCTTGGTGCCTGTGTATCATGCAGTATGTTTAAAAACTGAGGTGCCGCTAGTTGTGGTTTAGTTTTAATGGTTAATGTTTTATAACACTAATAAAAAACGTAGTTTGCGGGAGCGGGCGGCCCTGGTCATAAAGTTAGCATGCAGGGCTTTAGCACCAATTGTTTTGCAGCTACACAAATGTGAACATATCAGGCTTCAGTATTCACAGTAAATAGGAGTTAACAAGTAGGTCATGTGACATTAACAATATGGCGGATGTAGTACATCAAATGGGACACTTTTCAGATGTGTGCTCCAACTTCACTTCAGAACTTCAGACGCGAGTCAAACGAGTGCAGAAACGGTAGCGGTGACGAGGAGCTTCAGTAGAACAGCAGTGAACTGCGGTCAGATGAGATTTGTCAGGCCATATGTCAGTAAAAACTAATTTACCCGTCCTGTCAGCCGTTATACTGTGATCGTAGCACGCTCCTCAAGTGCACAAGCAACTGTGCCGGCGCTCACTGTATCAACTGAAATTCATTCACCCATATTCATGTTATATACAACATACTTTTTAATGGTTGCGTGTAAAATGTAATTTATAAAATAAGAAAGTTTTACAAACATAACTCAGAAAACAAAGTGGAATATTGGGATTTCTAGGAAAAGTGGAGAGTGAGTAAAAAGCCAAGTGACAAATTTACACCTCAGAAATACAATCAGCTCTGCTCAGTTTAGACTGCTATGTTTGTGATGTCTCAGGACTCATGGGGCACCTGAAAGCTTTATCAACACATTTGTCTTGTTGATGTTCAGCTGCCGTTTTGCAGTCCCACTTATATTTACTGTCATTGCAGGCTGTATTTGGTATTTTATGCATATACAGAAAATATGCATAATGTACAAATTACAAGCTTGCAAGCTTCATGTGTAACAGTAAAAGTAGTATGTTATTTTAAACATAGCCTGTTAGAGCCACATTTTAGCTGCACCACCAGCTGTGACACAAACTCCTGCAGCCTCAAGCTGAGCAGAAAATGCTAACAGCCTCCACAGCGCGAATCCACATCGCTCAGCTTTGCTTTGGGGACCTGTAGACTAGCCTGAATGAAGACATAATCCCTGACTGAGAGAGAAGCTTTCAGCCAGATAGCCACATCACCTCAGCACTCAATCACATTTATGGGCCGGTTCAGCCATGTGTTATTTGTTATTGGTGTTATGAGGCACCCATAGCAGACATGTTCTGTGGACAGGACATTTATCTGTGTTTATGATCGTAAGAATTCACAGCTCACTGACAGTTTTCCTTGCAAACTGACTACAAATGCTGTATAAACAATGTTTTTCTATTGTTGTGTAGTAAATATAATTTCTTCTTTTTTCAAATATAAACCTCCAAAATTAAGTACCCTTTAGAAATGTTGTTAAGTTTTTTGTCTACAGTATTGTATTTTCCTACACACTCATACTCACACATATTTTAGAGTGTACTGGTGGGTGGAAAGGTGGGATCTCCAGAGCCGAGAGCAGGTTGTGTTCAGAGAATACATTGCTATGGCTACTCACTTACCCTGAAAGTTGCCGCATTTTTTTATTTTTTTTATTACTTCTGGTAGGTTGTGACTTTCTGAAATACCTCCCAGCTCTCTAGTGTTAGTTTGTATTTATTTTCTCATAGATAACAAAGTAAAAGAAACCTACACATAAAAAAATGTGACAATAAAAGTGCATATTTTAGATTAATTTAATGTGCTCAATTTTGTGGTATTTCCTGATTTCTATGTATTATTTGATTAATATTTTCTGCATTTTTGTTCTTGGTCTTTTTTAGGTGGTCTTGTCTACAACACTGATTAAAGGTGTAAGAGACAGATCCATCCTGAGCTCGAATTGTCCCAAAGGACTCATTCAGCATATTGATAAATCCCTTGTGCCAAAGGTATTTGCATACCTTGATGATGAAAAGCCCTGTCCCATTTAATGGGATAACTGGTGTGCTAGAGAGCTGCATAGAGTTGCAATCATATTCACCCACCTGTGTATATTCTAGGTATTGCCTGACCCTAAAATCATGTACAAACAAATGTTCATTGCTTTGCATGTTGGTAAGACAGACTGTCTAAGTGGGTGGTTCTTGGCCAGAATAAGCTCTAGTTTAGATCAGTCAAAATGGAAAATCGATTATGCGGATAGTCAGAAATTGGGTTACACCAGCATACAACACAGGGTAAAAGAGAAAAGACACAGGATCAGTAATCACATTTTCTTTATAGAAAAAATAAATAAATTGCATTGAATGTGTCTCTGTCTATAATAATAGCTTGATCCCTCATTACTGGATGAGGAATAGCACATTTGCGCTTTCAAAAAACTTTCAAACGGTACTTATGTATTTTTAAAGTACTAATATGTACCATTTGGGGTTAGATAGGGTACAAATACATATATTTTGCCTTTTGTATCTTCGAATAACACCCAAGTTACAGCTTTTTAACTTTTTTTCTGAGCATCTAGATTTTTAAACTGTTTTTCCTCATTTCCATATCTATCTGAAGCAGTGAGAGTAAGGGTATTTCACAGAATAATGTATGTCTTATTTTTAATCACTGTAATGAAGTATATATATCTAGGCCTATTCATGAGTACAAGGTCTCAGCCTTTTGTTTTCCAGACTCTTTGTCCCTTCACTTTCAATGGAATATTCTATTATGCAGTTTCTAGCTCTTTATCTCTTGTTTGACCGTCGCTGCACACAAACATTGTGTATAAAATTGGGGATTGGTTTATCTCATGCAGCCCTGACTCAATGAACTTCATCACTCGAATCTGTGTGCATTGCTCTATCTGTGTGTGTGCGCTCCTAATTAAGCGTGAAGAAATCTATAGGAGTTCACCAGTGTCTGCAAAATACTGCATCCCTCCAGCAACTATAGCAGCACTCTATTGATGGACATTATGCATGTCGCATTTGGCTGCCAGGTAAAGATAGGTTTGGCTGAATTATTGATGGAACATACATTAAGTGTGGTGTGTATTAATCAGTGGAGCTTGCTAAAGCAAATATCTCTTACTATTGCTTATCCCAGCAAGCAACATCCTATTAACCAGCCTGAACAAACTGGCAATGGCATATCAACCCCCAGGCATCATTATGGTTTTGCACAGGCAAGCACCATTAACACTTTCTCCCAAAAAAGTACAAATACAGAGTATTTTGTCTAGTTAACGATTGTCTATGAGATCTAATCAGATGCTTTGATTAACAATAACAGGCTATCATCATGTATGTTAATGAGTGAGCGGTTCAATTGACCCAGTAGTGCATCAGGCTGTGTCTTCAACAGAGCATGAAGGTGGATGGTGTTCTATTAGAGCTGATGTTAGCAGTGCATTAGCACCTCTGGACAGTATCGTTTTATGCTACACTTCATCTGAGATGAGAGAGCTTGTAATGAATAATCAGCTCATTAAGAAGCAATTTGGGGTCTAATGTCACAGTGTTGATCACCGCAAACAAATCCCTGAACTCCTCTTACACCCTTGGCCTTAGTGTCCTTCAATATATTTTCCTTTTTTCCATCATAAAAAGGGAAATATTTTGAAGGAAACAGCTGTGCATTTCTTATTAGGACTGGCAACACCGAAGTGCTCTTATTAGTTATTTTCTAAGACAAGAAAAAGCCCTAGCAACAAGCAGTGTGTTTAAACCACTCAGAGCAACTCAAAGTAACCATTCAGCAATGCGCTGGCAACAGCATCATACATGTATACAGTGTAACAGGGTGTTTCTTCAACCTTGGGCATTTTTAATTCTCAGGTTATTGATTTTTATTACAACTAACTGATTAAAAGTTTATTTATTTTGTTGCATTAAAGAATCGTTTACCCAAAAATGAAAATATGCTGAAAATTTACTCACCCTAAGGCCATCTAAGATGTAGATAAGTTAGATTTTTCATCAGACTTGGAGAAATTTTGCATTACATCACCTGCTCACCAATGGTGACTTGATAGATGCGATCAGAATTAGAAAAATGTGTGAAAGGTGAGTTTTAAGAGTTTTAAGAGATTTAATGTTCTAAATGTCCACAGAACCAAAAGTGTGATTTACAGTAACACCAACTGTATGCATATATTGCATGGATGTTGCTCTAATGTTTTTCTCATTGAGGCTGTGGGTTTTGCCTGATTACATTTTCACTCCTAAAAGCCCTGTGTATTATAGAATCCAGGCAGCGGCAGGTGATGGGGAGGAACTGAGGCACTGAATGGGACCAGTGAGGATGAAGGAACTTGGCAGCTGGACAGGACCATTAGAAAACAAAGGAATTTGCGGCTGGACAGGACCGGTGAAGATGAAAGAACTTTGTAACCGGATAGGATCAAAGGAGAGGAAAGAACTTGGCGGCTGGATGGGAACAGTTGAGACAAAGGAACTTGGCAGCTGGATAGGGCCAGTTATTGATGAGATGCAGGTAAGAAACAGGAAGGAGGAGAGAGGATGGAAAGGGGGTGCACAGTAACTTATTTGGTGGGGCATGGCCCAGTGGAGAAGAAGGAACTTGGATGCTGGACAGGACCAGTAAAAACTAAAGAACTGGGCGGCTGGATGGGACCAGCTGAGACGAAGAAACTTGGCAGCTGATCAGAACGAGTAAAGACAACAGGAACTTGGTGGCTGAACAGGGCCAGTGGAAACAGAAATTTAGTGGTTGGACAACACCAGTGAAAATGAGGGAATCTGGTGGCTGAACAAGACCAGTAAAGATGAAGGAACTTGGAAGCTGGACTGGACCAGTGGAGACGTAGGAATTTGGTGGCTGGACGGGACAAGTGAAGTGGTAGAAACTTGGCGGCTGAATGGGACCATTAGAGACAAAGGAACTTGATGGCTGGATGGGACCAGTGAAAACGAAAGAACTTGGTGGCTAGTCAGAACGAGTAAAGACATAGGAATTTGGTGGCTGAACAGGACCAGTGGAGATGCAGGAACTTGGTGGCTGAATGGGACCATTAGAGATGAAGGAACTTTGTGGCTTAATGGCACCATTCGAAACAAATGAACTTTGCGACTGGATGGGAGCAGTTAAAACAAAGAAACTTGACAGCTGGTCAGGATGAATGGAGACATAGGAACTTGGTAACTAAACAGGACCAGTGGAAACAAGAACATGGCGGCTGGACGGGACCAGTCAAGATGTAGGAACTTGGTGGCTGGACAGGACCAGTGGAGACCAAGGAACTTGGCAGCTGGAAAAAAAACACTGGAGCCATGTTATCTGAACTTGGCAGCTGACTGAGACCCAGTGGAGACATAGGAACTTGGTGACTAAACAGGACCAGTGAAAACAGGAACATGGCGGCTGGACGGGACCAGTAAAGATGAAGGAACTTGGAAGCTGGACAGGACCAGTGGAGACCAAGGAACTTGGTGGCTGGACTGGACCAGTGAAAACGAAAAGAACTTGGTGGCTAGTCAGAACGAGTAAAGACATAGGAACTTGGTGGCTGAACAGGACCAGTGGAGATGCAGGAACTTGGTGGCTGAATGGGACCAGTGGAGACGAATGAACTTTAGGAACTTTAAATGTCAAATGTAATAATATCTTCTTGCGGGAGAGGAATTGTTAAATAAAGATGTTATTTTTGTTTTTGTTTTGGATTTTTTTGCACACAAAAATTCACGTAGCATCAAAAAACTGAGGTTGAACCATTGATTTGGCTATTTTAATGATGTCCTGTTTCTGTGCCTTGACCGTGGTAGGACCCTATGAAGGGTCCAAGAACTCAGAAGATGAATGAAGGTTTGGAACGACATGAGTAATTAATGAGAGAATTTTCATTTTGGGGTGAACTATCCCTTTAAATACATGTCGAAGACTGACAGGAAAGAGAAGAAATTGCTGAAAAAAGTTACTTTTGTTTTCTTTGTGCACAAAAAGTATTCTCTTAACTTCATAATGTTACAGCTGATAGTCACATGGACTATTTGATCAATGTCCTTACTACCTTTCTAAGCTTTGAATGGGTCAGTTGCATTGCTGTATACGCAGGGTCAGAAAGCTTTTGGATCTGATCCAAAATATCTTTGTGTTCCAAAGATTATGGGTTTGGAATGGTGTGTGGTTGAGTAATTAATGACAGAATTTTCTCTTAAAATTTCATGTTAATATATTGAATGAGTAATAACTTTGTTGTATACTGAGTCTCATTGTTCTTGTGGATGTGTGTATATCTGTCGCTGCAGTGCGTCTGCTGTCCAGGAGTGTCCCTGCAGACTCAGGTGTTGTTCATGAGGTGAAAATGATGTATGAGCAATACACAGAATCCCTCAGAGTCCCTTCACAGCGCTCGCCTGACGCGGCACAAAGCCTCCTCATACCGCCTGTCTCACTGACAGCAGATGAGATGAGATCTGCAGTATTCACTGAATCCACAGCTCTAGTTAAAGCTGAGTGTGATTTGTCACTCCTGAGTGTAATTTGGGTGTAATGTCTGTGCCAAATGAAAATATATCTGTATGTGTGTCCTGTATTTATAGCAACTGAATCTGCAATGAATTAATCATTCTGTACTTCTTTTTAGTGAATTGGCAAGTTTTTTTCCTCAATCATCTAAAGTGTAAAACAGTAGTTACATGAATGCCAGACACTCAAGAAAATTAATTAACCATTGGCAAGATGCAGTTTTGATAAAAAAAAAATGCTGTCTATGCAGTGGAATTTTTTAAACAGTGCTAGAGAAAACTGAGAAAAAGTGCAGTGTTGAAAAAACCTCAGCACTCATAATGCACTGAGTTTGAGTCGACACAAATATGTCAAATACAAAAATGCAGAAGTGCGATCTATAGTTTTCACGAAAGCCCTTCAGACGACGCAAAATGAATCATCTGGCAGAGAGCACACACTGTTTATTTACATATGATACTGACATTGAAACAGTTCAAAGCTGGTTGAAAATCTGAAAATCAGCGGTGTATTCCAGAAAGCAGGTTATGTGACATGCCAAGTTATGTTTAAAGGGTGCATAACATACACAGTTTCACCTAATCTCATGTTAATCCTGAGTACCTATAGAGTAGTACTGTATCCTTAATATCTCCAAAAAGTCTTTAGCTTTATCATATTTATATAAGAAAATTACAGCTTTCTGATTTTCTCTGGAAAAAGAGTTTCTGGAAGCACGCCGTGGGCGGAGCTAAGTTCGACCATCACTTGCGCTGGGATTGCCAATAAAACAGACATTTGATGCCGAATCATGAGTGGGATCTTTTATAGCTGGGACCACTCCATCTTTCAGTATCAAACAATGTGCAAATTCAGCGTCGAACTGGGCCTTGTATATGAAACGTTTGTCAGCAAACACACACTAAACTCCATTGCTGCCCCGGAAAAAGGAACTGCATCCACTGTTCACGTAACGCTGGGTTCTTCGGGAAGGTGAGCAAAGTTATCTTTGCCTTACAACCAAAACCACACTTCTTTAGAGACATTTTTCCCGAGTGAATCCCTTGCAGCAGTGCAGCCGAATGAAGGCGCGTGCTCTTTCTCTCGCTCTAGTCTATGTGATCACGGGCACGCTTTTCCAGGAGAAATGCTCATATAAGGTGTTACACCACTGAGTTTGTCATTAAAGCCACAATCGGAAAAAAAAACAGCCGAAACTTGTACCAACCTGGAAGATTTTTCGGCAAAGAAATTCTGCGTCATTAGCCTAAATTATTTTTTTAAACTTTGGCCATGTTTAGCTTGAGAATCCAACTCTCTAACACTGTAAACAACTCTGAATATACTAAACACCATTGTACCATTGTTTCCAAAAACAGAGGTAACTTTTACTATATATGTATAGTTGTCGACATATTATGAATCAACATATATTAATTACATTTACATTTTACATTTAGATATTTAGCAGATGCTTTTATCCAAAGCGACTTACAAAGGAGAACAGTGGAAGCAATCGAAATCAACAAAAGAGCAACAAAACATGCAAGTGCTATGACATGTCTCGTATAGCCTAACGCAGTACATGTATCAAGGAATTTTAAAGTACATAATAAATAAAAGAAAATAGATAGGGGGGAAGCAAGCTAGCGTTATTTTTTTTAAACCTTCTTTTTGCAACAAGTTTTCTATAATTTATTTACATAATAAAAAAATTGTAAAATACATATGTCATATGTCTTCTTAATATATTTATATCAAACAATCAATATAATTCTTATTCCCAATGATTAAAGATTCAACCAAAAGATCATCATCACAACCATCAGTTATTTTTTGCACAACAAAACAAAACAAAGAACAACCAAACAAATAATACAATAAAATAAAATAATTCCTTAAGTGCAGTATCTTCAGATCCTGCAAGTAAGATACAGCCATGATTTCTTAAACTGACATCCCAATTCAGAGAGTGGAGGTTCTAAGAATAGATTTGCATGTAAATGCTAGATGTCAGTGTATGATTATTCAGGAATATGTTCAGTCTGATGTGTAGTTTAACCAGATCTGGAGTGGATTGTGAGAACATGTGCTCTTGGTGGTTGTGTTTGGGTGTGTGTAAGTCACTTTGATGCATTATTGATGAGGTCAGCAGGTAGCGGGGGACAAACGGGTGTGAATTGGCTACGTTTAAAAATCCATTAATGCAAGCGTCCTGCTGCAGCTGGATTAATGGCCTAATTGCGGTCTAAAAAGCTCCATCACTGTACTGTGTCTCTACTCCTGCTGCGTCTGCCTCTCCAGCACAGCATACTGACAGGACTTCATAAGTCAAAGAGCTGTTTCCAGCTAATATATTCCCATATGTACACTACTGAACAAAGATCTTAATGCTTTTAAGCACAATGATATTTACAGCCATTTATTTGGGTAATATGTCTTTATTTGCTGCTGAGAGCTTTACTTGTTTTTAAATTTGTACTAATCTGTCAAGTTATAGGCAACAGTTAGGCCAATGAACCTGCTTAAGGAAATGGGTATTCTCATCACAATTAATAACTTGAATACTTATTTATTTATTTACTTACTTACTACATCTATTCTACCATAATATATGGGGTGTCAAGTGTGACCTGCCTAATTTCATCGACAAAATTAGTTTTTTACAATCAAAGCACTAATATCAGAACCTTGATGTGATTTCTTAAAACCCATGACACAAAACTCACAACCAATGGTCACTGGTAATGACAAATAACAGACAAATAACAACAGAAGCTGACTAAATGAAGAACTAAACAAGCAACAGGTGAACATAATCAATTAGGACATATTCAGGAAAAAAAAAAAAACAGCAACCAAAGAAACAGGAACTACACACAGGAAACAAGAGAACTAAAATAACACAATATCAAATGAATATAAAAATAAGAGTCTCTAAATGAAGGTAATAAAACAGGACATTACAGTTGCCATTAGTATGAACTGGTACAATCTGCTCACAGCCCACTGAGGCTTAGTTTTAGGGCTGGAGATAAATGATTTGAGGTGTAGTACAAATGGTAAGGATGAGTTACACATTTAGGGTTAGGGGTTTGTTCAGATATCGGGTCATGTATATGAGTAATATCAATTGTAACACTTGTTATGAGAGTGTGTGACTGATACTGAATGAGAGAAACCAGGCGGAAAATGAGAGAAACCTGAAAGGATGCTCACATCAGCACTGAAGTTGGATGATTTCTACAGTGGAAGCAACAGAGAGTGAGAAAGAGGAGAATTAGGAGATTAAAGGAGCAGGACTGGATTAGTTCTTGGGTTTTAATGATGCAAATGGAAATGTTAATGCTGTGGATCTCTCCACTCACTGACACACTTTCATAGACGGTTTATACTCGTCTCTGAGGTCTTGGCTCTGTGAAGCTGATTTTAGCATGCATGTTCATTTAGTGTGTGTTTCTGTACTTGGTGTGTTACAAAGATTGGTTACACTTTATTTTGATAGTCCACTTTAGACATTCTACTAACTGTAAGTAAATTTGTAGCTACATGTCAACTACTTGTCAACTACATATCAACTAAATCTCATTATTTGCAACTACATGTCCACTAACTCTCAGAGTAGACTTTAGGGTTAGATTAGGGTAGGTTTAGGGTTAGTTGAATAAGTTGACAAAGAAAGTGTTAGAAGATATTAAGCAGACAGTCTACTAATACTCTACCAACTGCTAGTTGACATTTTGTTGCAAAGTTACTTAGTGTTAGTAGAATATCTAAAGTGGACTATCAAAATAAAGTGTTACCCAAAGATTTAATTTCTGTTTATGCTACTGGAGTGTTTCTAACTGGTCATGCTTAATCTCTTCTTTTTCCACACATGTATAGATGTCCTAATGTTGTCCTTTCCTTTTCCAGCTTATGGCATTCATAATCCTGCTGTTCACCAAGAAATGCCTGAGCTACAGATTAATCCAGCCACATTAATATAATCACTAGATCAAATGTATATAATCAAAGCTGTGAACTCTTAATGTACATCTGGTAGTGTTATCCAGGCCATTCGGCAATGAAGAGAATCAAACCTTGTGTGTCCAGTGGCATCAAATGAGTGCAGATGAGTGGCATTTTCAGTTCAGTCTGTATGAAAACAAATGTTGTGCAGGGGATTGTTGGAGCAGAGCAAGCTGTGTGAATCTGAGACATTCACAATTTTATGCAAATGAGATGCGTTAAAAAAAAACAAACACAGCAGGGTGTGTTTTTCCTTTTTCAGTTCACATCTTTGTTGCTTTATTGATTGAGTCAGCAGGTAATAAATACTAAAATAGGCACTGAGACTTCTTACAGATACGCACTGATTTCACTGTAACACTTAACAATACGGTTTTGTTTTAGCAGGTAATGCAGTAGCTAATATGAAATAACACTGAAAAATACTCAGGAGTTCTGCAGGTTTTATGAAGGAAGGCGTAGACTTTTTTTAAGATCAAGAAAATAAAATGTAAGGAATAAATTGAAGGGAACACAATATGGTCTTATAATAGGAACATTTTAACACTTCAAAGTTTAAAAATAAAATAAACAGCTTAAGGCTTGAACATCGGCTCTGAACCACTAGAAAAAAAAAAAAAATGACAGCAATTTCTGATCACTCTTAAAAAATAATAATAATAATAATTTCTTGTATTCCTGTGTGAATGTCTAAAAAAACATCTAGATTACTTTGGTAACCCTCGTTGCCTGAAGGAGGGAACGGAAATGTTACGTCGAGTGGGGTCTCACTTGGGAGTCCAATCGCCTCTGAGCTTTAGAAGAAAAGGCCAATGAACATTGGCGAGTGGAATTTGCATGCTAAGCCACTCCCCCGTATGGTATATATGATGGCGTCATGCATCCACTCATTCAGGTTTATGCTGAAGAGAAGAGCCACAATCCAGCTTCCAGCACAGTCCAGGATTGTGGCAGGAGGACGTAATGTCTCAGTTCCCTCCTTTAGGGAACAAGGGTTACCAAAAAAATCCTAGACGTTCCCCCTCATATCGTTCACCACGACGTTACATCGAGTGACGTACTTTGGGTTCTCCTGTAGAAAACGCCACAATAATAAGCCGTGTTACAAATTGAGGACAAATGCTAACAGGCAAGCGTGTCAGGACAAATGTCTCAATACGTAACCTGCCCAACGCCTTCTAACTCCTATGGGTCTCAGGGTCATGTGAGAACCAGTTGGACTGAGCTGAGGGCACATATTGTAGACCGAGATTGCATACAGGTTCCCCACCCTCTTGATAGAGGTGAGCAGGGTCAGGAGCAAATCTTAAGCGACAATATTTAGACTCAACTGAACCACTATGCTCAGAGGGAGCTAACTGTAGGCCTAAGAGGACCACGAAAGATCCCAGGAGGGGATGAGGTGCGCCTTAGGAGAGATTTATCCCTCTCGCACCTCTCAGGAACCTGTCGATCAAGTGATGCTCCTTTCCAAGGACACACCATCTACTGCATCGTGGTATGCCAAAATACCAGCTACGACATACACACCCAAACTGGAAGGGAATGATCTCCACTCCAACTTTTGTGCAGAAGGAAGCAGCATTCTGACCGAGCATCTCTGTGGGTCCTCTTGAAGGAAAAGAGCACCAATCCACGAACAGACCTCACTTCAGAACATAGGCTGCGTCGTAGAGGGGGCTCTAGTCTAAGTGACAGAGAACATCATGACTGTAAGCCCCACCCTCATCTAGGGACAGGCTTGATTGCGCTCTTCGCCAGGAGAACTGCAATCTCCGCACACAGGACAGCGGCATCTGTGTCCGTTGTAAGGACATGAGTACCGCTAAACCTGAGTGGCGGGCCCCTGACAAATTTAATCGTATAACCGTGTCGTACTTATTCAGTCTGGATCAGCCAGAAAGCCGGGCTGGACAGCGCTGCAGGCTTCCAGTCTATGCGTAAGTGGGATCAGCGGAATGGTTGCTGACGAACCCCTGGTGAGGCGTGGTGTCCTGAAGTAAGAGAAGCTGCTGGGAGCAGCACTTACCTTTTCTACTCGATCCCGTGGTGCTGACGACATCTTCAAATGCCATTTCTGAATGAGAGGAAGCAAGCGTCGCTCATCAAATGACCTGGGCACGTCAGACCCAGCGAAAGGGTTTTTTGAAAGGGTGGGTACCTCTAACCCGGAGGTCAGTGGCAGCAGTGAAGTCCCAGGGTGCAGATATCGCCCGAAGAACCATCCCTGGGTAACCCAACTCAGGGCCGCTTCGCAATTTTGTGGTGAAAACAGCAGCGTGCTGAGGAACAGGATGCGCCGTATGAATGTATTACATCTACTAATACATTTGTAACATTTCAAGTTACATAAAGTTGTATATTAACATTAGTTAATATAGTTTATGTATAATGGAACATTAATCTAGATCAATAAATGCTAAGTGTTTGTTAGGAATGAAGCACTCTACTGACTAAACTGTCTCAACAAATTATCAAATTTCATCACTCAAAATTAAAATTGTGAACAGAAATATCAGATCAGAAGTCCTTTATATAGATATATAGATAGTTTATAGATAGTTTGGAAGTATAGATCACTTCCAAACTGACTTTATGAATCAGGGTTCTCAACTCTGGCCTTCAAGATCAACTTTACTGTAGAGTTTAACTCCAATCTTGATCAAACTTGCCTGCCAGTAACTTTCTAGTGATTCTGCAGACCTTGATTAGCTTGTTCAGGTGTGGGCTGAACAGGACACTGGACATCAAGGGCCAGAGCGGAGAACCCCTGTTAAGACGGGCACACACTGTGCACTTTCATCCAATTTCTTAGACGTCCAACTCTTTTCTGGGTTGTGCCAAATTTCAGCTTTGTCATGTATCTTTTGGCAATTAGCCTATCCCGACCAGCAATGGGATGGTGGGATGAATTTATGATAATAAATCAATTTGGTTGCCCCTCATGAGGGTATCAGTTGAAGTAGAGCTATGATCTGACTGCCCTAAACTCAGTGTTTTTTCCCTCCTGGTGCCTGCATGAAAACAAACTAAATAATGGCAACATGGCGTGTGGTTTGGACAGAAGTGGTGGAGGCTACACAGTTCTGGGTTCAGGGGGTCCCACGTGTTTCGCATGTATAGTGTGAGCAAATAAATCCTGAGCTTTGGCTTGACATCACATGCTAGTATTTAACAAAAACTTAAATGCTGCTGAAATCACAGTGTGTGCCCCGCTTTATAAATCTTGTTAGATGCCTCGTGACAGCGAAAGCTGAGAAGTTCCCATCAGCTTTTAAGATACAATTATTAAATGCCAGAAAGCTTCACCTGGGCTCTCTCTGAAAGGTAGTCTAGGAACAGATTGCAGATGAAAAAAAGTTAAGCTGAGAGACAGTTGGACATTAATAAATGGGAGCAATGGGTATAAAAAAAAAGACTTTTTGATTAAAGTGCAGCTCTCCTCCTGCGTCAGCAGAAACCAGAGTGAGTAAAAGACCCACAATTATCTGCTTAGTCAGTGTGTGTATTTCACAGCTGTGCCAAATTCATTTGAAAATGATAACAACACAATTTTGTAAATGTGGGTTGGATTCCTGCGGTGTAACTCTGGATTAAATCTCATCTTCTTGAGTAATACATCATGTAAAGTTTTTCAGGCCTTGGAGACTATAGCCCTTGTTGTGCTTGGTTTTTAGCTTATAAAATATGCAGCACATTTTTCCTCTGCATTAATGCTGTTTCATTCTGTCAGATGTGGAATATTCCTTAATTTATCACTCTCCTAAGAAGAGTTTCATTTTCAGGTGTTAAATTATCAACAGAGAAGATCACTGACTGTGTTTAACACACACTAACCAGAGGAAACCAGTTTTTTTTCTTCTTCTTTTTTTGGTATAAACAGTGTTTTGTATAAACAGACATTTCTTCTAAATTTCTTTAGGGTGGATAAAATAGACTAATAACACATGAGAAGGTTCTGAGAGAAATGGACTCAAAACTTGAGAATGTGGCAAGGAAACATGGGAGTTCTCTTTATTGTCTTGCTGCAATCTCTTTCAAACATTGTATTGTTAATTTTTATTGTTGGTATTATTATGGAAGAGGACCTTGAGCTTGGACTTAAAGTCAGGTCACTTGAGGTGCAGATGCACCATGTGTTAGAGCTCTGCCCACAAGGCTACGACTCCGACAGACATTACACTTTATAAACTCAGGATACTAAGTGGTGATTCCCTTAAAGGAGTCATCGGATGGCCGTTTTCCACAAGTTGATATGATTTTTTTATTGAATCCTAATGAAAAAGTCTATGACACACTTCAAATTGAAAATTTCTCAATGGTAATGTAAAACAAGACCCTTTTTACCTTATCAAAATCAGCCCTGTTTAGAGCAAGCCATTTTCTTGCATATCTCCTTAAATGCTAATGCGCATCTGCCGTGGGATGACAAGCAGACTGTAAACTTCAGCTGCATATAGCCATGAAACTTGCTAACTAGCAAATTATTAGAAAAGACGATTTGCAAAGATTCATAAAAATACCCTTATACTCACTTCTTCTGTAGGTGAAGCTGGATCAAAAATTATTTTTGCGAACATTTATGTAGATTGCTGGGCACATTTTCTTCAAAAACGAAAGTAACATAATCCTCTGCATCTTTAGCAGCTCAGATGACAGAAGTAAATGATGACTGCTATGTTCATTATTACATCCAAACAACAAAACAGCTCAGTCGCTCAATCAGAGACATTCTTGTCTTTAAGTCAGTAATTTAAGTCACGTTTATTTATATAGCGCTTTTAACAATACAGTTTGTGTCAAAGCAGCTTTACAGTATTAAACAGAAAAATAGTGAGTCAATAATGCAAAAGTACAACAGTAATCAATCAATTTTCAGCTAAAGGCAGTTTATCCTTTGATGAAGTCATCATCCAGCTCAGTTCAGTTCAAATAGTATACAATATCGCTGGATATTAAGTGTCCCCAACTAAGCAAGCCAGAGGCAACAATGGCAACCAAAACTCTATCGGTGACAGAAATGGAGAAAAAAACTTTGGGAGAAACTAGGCTCAGTCAGGGGGCCAGACGAACCAGCAGTTTGTTCAATGTTGCAGCAAAATCAGATTGTGCAGAGGACTCATCAGGTTCCTGTGGTCTTGTGCCGATGACCTTCTAGGATGAATGAGTTCTTCACTGGGGCTCTGGGGCTCATCTTGTTGACGTGGTCTCCCCCAGTGTTAATTTTGACAGGCATTTTTGATTTAGTCTTTGTCTTTATCTTGAGACGAAAATGCTTAATAGTCTTAGTCACATTTTAGTCATTTGAGGCTTTCATAGTTTTAGTCTAGTGTTAGTCGATGAAAAGTCATTGGATTTTTGTCAACTTTCAGTCATTATTTTTAGTCATTACTTTTAGTCACTCTAGTTACCAACATTTATTTTGGTAGCTATTTTATAGTCTTCAAACAAAAATAGTAGTTATTAATTATAAATAGTTATTAATTCTACTCTCTTTAGACCAAATCAGTTAAGCTTATGAGAAATTTTAATCAAGGAATGATGACAATTTTCAGATACAGTAGGTATACTTACTGTCACAAACTGCTCCGCTGTGGCTCCCTCTTCTCTCCGCTAGAGGGAGCCTTCACATGGACTTATGTTCCTTTTCTCACTCCATTCCCCATAATCCCTTGCCGTGCTTCCGGTCACCTCTCACCTTTCACCCCTGTCAGCCATATTTGATTCTCTGTATAAATAGACCAGTTTTCCCTCTGTTTCTTTGCAAAGTTTTGATTAGTCTATACTATCATTTCCGAGCGTTTTCTCCTGGTTGTTTTCCCTGTTGCTGACCCCCTTGTTTTCTGGTTTCCTGTGATTGTTCTCTGCCCGCCCTTGACCTACGCCTGTTTCCTGTTTTACGATTGCTTGCTTGTGCCCCTTGCGACCACTCTGCTTGGACTGACCACCCTCTGGATTACCTGTGTTGTACCCGTCTGCTGTGTTTCGACCCTGCCTGTTCCACCATGAGTGTTTATAATAAAGTTCTGCAAATGGATCCACACGCCTATGACTCCTATGTTACACTTACCATGTATACATTTATTTAACATCTTTTTTTTGTTGGTTAACATTAAAAGACGATAGACATTTGGACTACTGTGTATATTTGGGCACTTAGAACTGATTTCTCGCTGTATGAAAACTGAAGAAGTGGAGTGTGTGCAAAACAGAGCGCTTCTAACAGCGCTATTCCAACTATCCCGCCTTCACTAACTTCAAGTCAATTGACAACGAATTGTGACTCATAAGCAGTTAGCAAGATTTTAAAATCTATACAATGTTTAATAGAGAGCCAGTGCAGTGTTGACAGAACCGGGCTAATATGTTCATACTTTCTGGTTCTAGTAATAACTGTAGCTGCTGCATTTTGGACCAGCTGGAGTTTGTTTATTAAGCATGCAGAACAACCACCAAATAAAGCTTTACAATAATCTAACCTTGAGGTCATGAACACATAAATTAATGTTTCTGCATTTGTCACTGAGAGCATAGGTCGTAATTTCAATATATTTTTGAAATGGAAAAACACAGTTTTGGAAATGCTACAAATGTGTTCAAAGGAAAGATTGCTATGAAATAACACACCTAGGTTCCAAACTGATGACGAAGAATTGACAGAGCAGCCATTGAGTATTAGACAGTGTTTTCGGTTACTATATTCATGGCCTTCAGTTTGAAATATCATGATCCGCTTTTCGATACATCACTTTCCACTTCTTCCGGTCTAGGGTGTCCTCGGGGGTAACATTGACTTGTTTCATATCTCCATTCATCCGGTCCAACCTTCTCTTCTTTGGTTGACTAGTGGCTGACATCCTTCAGCCTAAAGTGCAATGCTTATCTGGCAACTGATTCTTCTCCACTGCGAACAACATGGCTGTACCATAGGAGACACGCTTCCTTCATCTCTATGATTGGAGTCACTCCCGATACTTTCCGCACATTCTCTTTCCTGACCTGTTCCAGTCGGGTCAGCCCATCTGAGCATAAACATCTCTATACTGTGGAGGGCCAGACCAACACTCTGCTCCATAAAGTGTGATTGAATGGGCAGTCAGCAATCACATAGGGCTCCGTCTTAACTTGCCGCCTCATTGACCTGACTGTGTTAACATGCACACATGTATCTAAGATGCTGTCATCATCTGCCAAGTGAGTGAAGCCAACGTATTTGAAGCAGCCCACTTTCAGGTTTTGATTGTCTGTGATGATGGTGCCTCTGGTTTGTGGGCCGCATTCTACATACTCAGTCTTCCTGAGGTTGGGCCGCAGACCATTCTCATTCAGCTGATCTTTCCACTGTTGCACCTTGTCATTGAAGATCAGGTGCTCTGTTAGTGAGAAGGACGTCGTCGGCATACAGAAGTGTCCACAGGTGTGGCGATTGGATGTCCATGCGTATGATGAATAGAAAGGGCAAGAGTTCCAATCCTTGATGAACTCCACCATTAACATGAAAGCTGGCGACATTCCCACAGGGCAGCAGAATGCACTGGTAGAATCCTGGTAGAGGAGTTAGGTACATCGAACATAGGCCTCAGGGTCCTGGTGTGATCAAAGTGCACTCCAGATCAGTTCATGGGGAACCCGGTCAAATACCTTCTCAAGTTGCTGGTGGTGCCTCATAGATGTCCATTAAAAATCCTATCAAAGATCTTCATTGTATGGCACAGCAGACAGATGGGTCTGTAGTTGGTACTTTCACTCACATCTGGCACAGTGATACTGATCGTCCATGCTTGGGGTGGCTTTTTATAGCAGTCTTCTGATTGTAGAGTGTAGCCAGGATCTCAGCACCCCACTGTCCAGTGATTAAACCCCCACTGTCTCTGATTAAATCGGTCGGTTTTCTCTGTATTAGAGCCTCACTATTTTGTTTATTGAATCTTTTTAGGATTTACAGATTTCAGAAATTTCTAATTGTAAAAAAAGAAAGCTTTTTTTATTTTTTTTCATTATTATGAACTGATCAGTAATAATAAAACTTTTTCCACTCTGCGCGCCTCCACTGACATGCAGCATCTGGGGTGCGGGAGACAGAGCTGGTGTGGACGCATCAGGTGCAATCATCAAACATATTTCAAAGCAAGCCAGTGCCACGATCCTGACCGCATCATCACTGTCTTTAGTGGGTGTTTTTAGCGAATATTTGCATTTATTCAGACTCCAGTGACCAAGACTTCAGACTTGACTCAGACTCCAAGTTAAAGACTTGTGAAC
Source organism: Cirrhinus molitorella (assembly GCA_033026305.1). Lineage (NCBI taxonomy): Eukaryota > Metazoa > Chordata > Actinopteri > Cypriniformes > Cyprinidae > Cirrhinus > Cirrhinus molitorella. The sequence continues at coordinate 4,286,814 of CM065129.1, forward strand.
ATCTCTGCTACTGAATGATGTGCATCAGAGGGGATTAGAAGTGGGTATACACAATGCTGCCTGATAAAGAAGTGGGTAAACGCTGTATTCCTCTGTATACCCTCCACTACACCACTGCCACTGTCCCATTCATTTTCAGACTTTAAGCTGGGACATCGTCTGGTCCCATCATATTGCCATTCTTACTTTTCTTGATGGCTCCCAGTACTTTGACTACAGTGATTGGTGAGACGTGTCCGGAAACAGGTTCAGGGCTGGGGATTGGTGGATGTGAAAACTCTCCATTGCAGATCTGCAAGAAATAGTTGCACAATTGTTGGAGGATGGCTGGCATGTCTCAGAAGAGCTGTCGGTTTGCATCCCTGATGTGCATCACCTGGCACCTGGGAGGCGAATGAGTCAATGCACAAGAATTAAAGCTAAAGTGATTAAAACGAGCAAGTAAATCAAGACGGCACAGACTGAAGGCTGTTTTAATGTTACATTATCTTACCCAAGCATTCTAATATGCAAATATTTTCATAACAAAATGAACCACTTAAAATGAAAAAGTTATCAGCAACTGATATTCAAAATGGTAAGCAAGCATTGCTTTGTTTACATTTAATATATCTGCATAAATATTGTATATCCTTGTTTTGGGTTCTCCTTTTGAATGACAACATACTATTGACAGCTGCTGATATAGACAAATAATTACTTACACACAGGTGCAGAACACACATGCTAGTTTTCTGTAGTCTGTGCAGTGTGTTCAAGTGCAGCTTTTTGGTGCAGACCCAGCCAAAACAAAACGACAACACGGTCAGCTTTCGTTGTTGCTAATTTTTTAAAGTCAGACTGGTGTTTTGGCCTTAATTAAATTGACTTCAGTATCTAACATCAAGCAGCATTCTGTTCTACTTTCTATCTGGAAATTCTGACTTAAACATTCTGAATAAATTAATGTTAATAAACTTAATCAAACTTATAAATGAAAAGTTCAGATGCAAAAGCCTAAAAAAAAGCATTTTTATTAGGCTCCGATGTATAAGTTTCTATGTAAGTACTGGTACTTCTGATTGGGCTGAGGGTGGGATTTTAGCGAGTTTGAAGTAAAAGTATATGATGGACATATAATATGTGTCGAGAGCATTCAGTATCATTATCTCATTTTTGACTGAGATGGCTTTTAGCTGGTTTTGCCTCTGAACTCTTCATATGGTCTTTGTGCATATTTGTGTTGAAAATTGTGGTTGTATTGTGCATATACAAGAATGAAAGGCAGATGTTATCGGGGCTTTGATTGACAGCCATTTCTCCTAACCACAGCCAGATGCCAATTAGATGGAAATGAGCTGAAAGGCAATAAACACTGATGAGCTACAACATCAAACTAGGACAGACTCACTTTTATAAAAGGAAAAGTTCATGCCTTAAATCAAATGGTGGGTAATAAAATATATGCAGCCTATAAACACATTTTTCTAAAAACAATCTAACCTTCACAGCGTGTAATAAAATATACACAGCCTAACCTTCACAGCACACTCCTTTGACCTAGTCACCTATTATTGTACTTCTGTCTGCTTGTCACAAATTCTGCCGATTGGTAAGATGAGTTGCAGTCAAAATCGAACAAAATGTGTTCAATGGAACAAATATACAAAATAATTTGATGTCTCTTTACTGACTGCTACTGAGACGAAATACAAAATTAAAACACAATTTGATCAACATCAAAAATATAGAGATATGCAATACTCATAAATTCAATTCAGTTGAGCTGGATGATTTTTCAAAGAGGTTGTAGGAATGAAGGACTTATTGACATATGTTTATTTAATTATTGATAGAGGGGGCAGCAGTGCTCCGCCAAATTATAGATTGACTGCAGGGAAAAGTGCTCAAGTTTTTTAAAGCCTTTAAAAAATCTATAAAAAGATTTTATCCTTTACTACCTCATGTCTTTCCAAACCCTTCTTCAGTAAAACACAAAAGTTAAGCAGACTGTCCAAATGGCTTCAAATACTGTATAGACCAGAGGGTTTGCACTTATGTCACGATTTGATCAGTTACCCGGATACTTGGATATAAACAACAGCAGTAATTGCACAGTTAATGGACTACTGAATATGTTGCTCTGCTAATTTATGCTGTCTATACCACTGAAAAACATGTGGAAGATGCTAAATCATATACTGACTACCAGGGGAAAAAGTTTTGTGATTTTTAGTTTTCATGTCATTACATTGTTTAAAGCATAAAAAAAATTATATATACTTTTTAAAATGATTATTATTATATTTTATTCATATGTTATGCTAAGTCCTCTGTAGAAGACACCAGGACTTCCTGGTGTCCTGGTGTCTTCTACAGGAATCCTGTTTTTTTAATAAAATAAAAATACTTGAATAGACATAAAAAGACATAAACAGTGCCTTTTTTATTGTTGTTGTTTTAATTACAAATCAATTTTTATGTTTTTATACCTAACTTTATATAAAGATGATTCTCAACTATGTTATGAAACACATGATAATGATTTGATATAGCATTTTTCTTTATGCAAAATGTGTGTAAAATGGCCATGAACAGGTTTTTACATTATAAACAATTGGCATTGTTTACGTATAGTGCCACCAATATGGCCGATTGATGACATGCCGTGAAAACACTCTATAATGAACTGTCAATCTCCAAAAAGAGCATAAAAGCCCCATACAGTAGTCTATAGTCATGGCCAAAAGTTTTGGCAGGGACATAAATTTTGTGTTTTGCAAAGTTTACTGCTTCAGCATTTGTAGATTATTTTCCACATGTTTCTATGGTATACTGAAAAACAATGATAAGCATATTATAAGTTTTAAAGGATTTTATTGGCAAAAAATTATGAGTCAATATTTACAGTGTTGACCCTTGTTCTTCATAACCTTTGTAACTGTCTCTGGCATGCTGGATATTAGCATCCTGACTGATGGCGATCCATTCTTGCCATATTAGTTTTTGGAGTTGACCACAATTTGTGGGCTTCTGCTTGTCCACTCACCTTTTGAGGACTGACCACAGGTTCTCAATGGGGTCAAGGATCCAAAATTTCAATGTCATGATCTTCGAGCCACTTCTTTATCACTCTTGCTTTGTGACATGGTGCTCCACAATGCTGAAAAATGCACGGATCATTACCAAATTGCTCATGGATCATTGGAAGAAGTTGCTCTTGCAGGACTTTTGATACCACTCTTTATTCATGGCAGTGCTTTTTGGCAGAATCATGAGAGAGCCCACTCCCTTGATTGAAAAGCAACCCACACATGGATGGTCTCAGGATGTTTCACTGTTGGCACAACGCAGGACTCATGGTAGCGTTCACCTTTTCTTCTCCGGACAATCGATTTTCCAGATGTCCCAAACAGTGGGAAGGGAGCTTTCTTCAGAGAAAATAACTTTGTGCCAGTCTTCTGCTGTCCTTGTACTTCCTGCAGAGTTTTAGTCTGTCCTTGAAGTTTTTCTTGGAGAGAAGTGGCTTGTTTGCTGCCCTTCTTGACACCAGTCCATTGTCCAAAAGTCTTGGCCTCACTGTGCTGCAGATGCTCTCAAACCCATCTGTTGTCATTCTTGAGCAAGCTCTGCTCTGGTTGTGGAGGAGATGGTCCTGGCACTTGCTGGACACTCTGGGACACCCTGAGACACCCTGAAGACTTCTTCACTGCAGTTGAACCTCTTTCCTTAAAGTTTTTGATGATCCAGTAAATGGTTCTTTCAGGTGCAATATTCTTTGTAGCAATTTCCTTGCATATGAGGTCATTTTGATGCAAAGCGATGATGGCTGCTAGTGTTTCTTTGGAGGTAACCATTGCTAACAAGATCACAGTGATTGGAAGCTCTTCTTCCCTTCTTTATAGTTTGTTGTTTATAGTCTGCTGTTACAATCTAATTTGCATGATAGTGATTTCACCTGACTAGTGCTCATTTACACTTTCACATGTGCTGCTGATATTAGTCATTTGGTGTTAGCAGATCATTTTGTGTCAGGATCAAAAAACAGCGAAATTAGTTTTTTGTGCAAAGTTAATTTTTTTTGACCAATGAAGCTTTTAGCAATTATATAAAATGCATCTGATCACTCTACACAATAATCTAGAAACAATGTGAATGAACGCCACAACAGCTTAAGCAGCAAACCTTTCAAAACACAACATTTATGTCACTGCCAAAACTTTTGGCCATGACTGTATACAAAAACAAAATACATAGTACATATTACAACATATTTCTAGTCCTGTGTAATCCAAATGTAACTGAAACAAAAAAAAAAGACTCCATTCAACCTTGGGAGAAATCAGTTCTTCTTTGGCTATCCAGTCCAAATATACTGTCAGTAATTAAATGGATACGTTAATAAAGTGTAATATTAGAGTATAAGTGTCTTTGAGTTCTATTCAGAATTAGACGATAAAGTTCAGACAGATGTAGAAAAGCTGCAGTGGTTCATACTCTGCTGGGAGATGCAGATGTTGATCTATTAAATGTCTCTGCACAGGTTGTGATTTATAGACAGAGGACAGCAACATCAAGCTGGGCCTAAGTCTCTAGAACCCTGACACTCCATATATAGCTGACGTCATAGCTATATGATGATTGTCTGAAGCCCTTATAGAGACCAGCCAATTCATTGGCACCTCATAAGGATGCATCCATGCCATAGATCCTCTGATTTTTCTTTTTCAGAGTCTGTGCTTATGTTTCTATTTGCGTTTGTGGGATTGTTTGGACTTTTGCCATGCACAAGCTGTGCTTTATGTTGAACTGCTTGCAAACTTGCATTCTTTTTTGGTGATCCCTTGTGTTTCTGGGTATGCCTCATTTTACATGACTATTGCATCATGATTACAACAGGTTGTGCCCCCTTGGTGCATGTTTGGCCCCTAACGTTGAGGCTCCTCATGTTTTACACTTTGGACAACAACAAAAACTGTGCATTGTGAACAATAATTGCCTCACTTGTTCTTTATGGCATGTTGGGCCCCACATGTTCAGTCAGTTTAGTAAGTTCAGTTTGTTTAGCAGTATGACAACTTCTGCCTAAAATGTTGGTTTCTTTGAACTATAGAAAAGGAGTATGCTATCCAAATTTAGTGTTGTCCATCTCATTTGTCAGAGTTCTCCCCACAATACTCTTTTGGGAGACTCTGATTTTATGGCAGGATATACACTCTCTGTTGGATTTGACGAGATCCCTTACCGAAAAGAAGTATACTTTCTAGTTTTTACACTTTCTAGTATATAAAAGTATACATTTAAGTAAACTTCAAGTATATCAGTAGTAAATTTTAAGTACACAACTAGTTTACATCTGTTTTTCTGTTTGTACTGCAAGCATACTAAAAGTGAACATACTGATACTGATAGTTTACTAATTAAATACTTTTTTATGCATTTTTAGTGCACTTTGAAGTATAGTCTCAGTGAACTACTAGTGTAGTAGTTTTATACTGCAAGTATACTTGTAAGTTTTCTTTAAGTGAACTTTACATCATACTTTACGTATACTACTATGTCCCTATTTAGGTATTAATTAGTATATATATATATTTTTATATGAATATCTGAACATACAAAACATCAAAAGAAAGGACAGGGTTGTAAACAAAAACATTTTATTTTATTTTATTAACACTTTATTTATTTAAGGTAAGTTTAATATATATAAAAAAATAAATAAACAAAATTTTGAACAAAATGCTAAAAAAAGACTTAATGATAATCACAACATAGATAAAGTCTGTCAATGCCCTAAAGCTTTACAGTCATTATTACCTCTTCATGGGTCGACATTTTATTCCATAACGTTCCACAGTTTTACATATCTATGGTTTTGATGTTGTTTTATGTCTGATGATTGTGTTAGATTATACGTGGAAGCATCTGTTGTTTCGGTTTCTTCTTCAATGGTGTTTTAGAAATTCTGTACAGAAGATGTGCAATACATCCCCTAGTGTATAACAATGAAAACACGCATTCTCAGAGCACAATTATAGCTCAAATATATTTTGACTTTTTCTAAGTATAGGTCAAGTATACTTAAATATAATTTTAAGTATATTTCTGAGAAGTATATAAAGCACATTTCTGAGAAGTACATAAAAAGCAGACTGAAAGTACACTTTCATATTTTTTAGTTTAAAAGAAGTATACTAATAGCAAACTTGAATACACTTCTTTTTCGTAAGGGATGCCTCTTTCTCAGAGTTTGTGGACTTAACTCTGAAACACATAAAGTTCTTCATTTTTGCATGGAGGCAAGCTTGCCAATTCCTGGTTCTTCTTTTGGCCTGGCCTTGACACTTTGTACTTTCTCAAACTGCACAGACATTGCTTTTGCTCTGTTGTGACTCTAGGGCATATGTGTCTTCAATTAATTATATGACTGGCTGATTCAGCATTGAGACATTTTTCTCAACAATCTAAAATGCTAGGTCTAAGAATAACCTCCGTTTTTTTTTTTTTTTTTGGCAAAAAGACCATGTATGCTTATCCTAGGTCGTTTGAATCTCAGGGAAGAGGTAAATCTGTTCACTTTGAGGACAAAAAATAGAAAAAACCTCAGCGTTCCCTTTGGTTCTCCGTGTTGCCTCCAGCCACCTCTAAGTTTGGTCACTCTTGCACATGCGTGGCTAAGGAAACAATTGCATGCCTTCCAGCTAATAAGACTGCTTCTTGAGATTTTTACAAGATAGTGGAAAGACAGTTTCTCTTCTGCTGGTGGCACCATATGGTTCCTGGACCTAATATCTGCCCTTCAGGGGTTTCCTTGGGAAATTCATGTCAGAACCGATCTGCTATCTGAGGCTCGGGGCAGTGTGTGGCATCCGCAGCTTAAGATGTGGAAACTTTCAGCATGGCCTTTGAATAATACAATATGGTCTTTCATCTCAGATTATAGAGATCTGTTTGAATGTGAGAGCTCTCTCTAGTTGGAAGCTGTATCTGTTTGTATTCTATTGCAGGAATAAACTCATCAGACATAGTTCTCTGCCTATATTTCTTTAAGTTTCAGGTGATTCAGAAGCTTACTTCAATGCATTACCCCAGTCTATGTGGGTGGTGTGGTGTAGTCCCTTGTGAAAAAGAAGTGCACTTAAGTATACATTTATAAAGTGTACTTATTGCAAAATTATATACTTTAAAGAAAACACATAAGTATGAATTAAATATGTTAATTTCGCTGTTTAAATGCATTTTATTTGTAATTCATTTCAAATGTATCAGATCAAATTCATATTAAATTAGTAGAAATTTTGAGTGCTTTTTTTAAACAACTTAAGTGGGACTTCAGTACATTTTTATATGTACATTCAGAATGACTTCTAGTGTCTTTAAAATATAGCTAAAGTGCACTGATCAGAAGCAATTAATGTGAACTCAATTATATTTTAAAATCAGTTAAAAATACACTTGAGTGTTAATTAAATGTAATGTTTTTGACATACTAAATGCATATTGTATGTAACTGATTTCGAATGCATCACAAATTAAGTTTATATTAAATGCATTTAATGTTTTTTAAACCACTTAAGTACAACTTTAATATATCTTTATATGCACTTTTATAACTGTTTCTATCATATTTAAAATACAATTAAGTGCACTGCTCAATGTACTGAAAATATACTTCAACAATACATCACATACAAGTGTGAATTAAATTTAATGTGTTTGACCACCTAAATGTTATATTATATTAGTATATTATTTGTAGTTGATTTCAAATTTACCATAGTTTAAATGTATATTAAATGCAGTTCAATATACATAGTTCAACTTAAGAGTGATTTTTATTTATTTATTTATTTATTTATTTTTTAACCACATAAGTGGGACATTAATTTATGTACTTTCTTAAATGTAGTAGGTGTACACCTAAAATAATGAAAAATAATGAAAATCAATTATAGTGAATTTAAATATTTTAATTTCAATTTAATTGCCATCCAACACAAACCACAATGCTTGCACTGAAAATAAAAAAGTTTGGTAGTTAAAAGTATGATCCCAATAATTTTATTGCAAAATTAAAATTAAGGAATGTGCACTTTTATAAGTCCAAAAACAAAAATAAAATAAATAAATAAATAAAAACACATAAGCTGAAATTTGGAGTAAAATATCAAATAATATTTGTGGTAAAATTACAACTAGAATATTAAACTTAGTTATATCCCTTAAAATAAAATTCAAAAAGTTACCTTACAATTATGTAAAATGTATGTTTAAGTAATATTTAATTAGACATTATTACAAAGTGCATTTTTAAAAAGTGTACTTAAGTATATTAAGAAATATTGTCATTAAAGTTTACTCTTTTTAGGTACACTTAAATGGCCCTTAATTTAAATTATATTGTATTATCTGCAAGTATACTTTTTTAAAAGTATACTTTTAATATTTGAAGTACACAAAAATACAATTTTATTGCAATTAAGCACACTTCTTTTTCACAAGGGGTGTTTAAAACTCAGGGCTGGTAAGGTTGCTAGATTGATATAGAGGCAGAGATAGAGTCATAACCATTGTGTCCTCAAGCAAGACACTCAACCCCAGGTTATTTGAGGTAACTTGGATGGGCAGGATTACTAAAGAGGGGATTGTCCATGTAGTAAACTGCTTGTGTTGCACTCACATGACATTACATGAAAGTCAAAAAAAAAAAAAAAAAAAGACAATCCCATTTGTTTCCTTTTAAATGTGTAAACACTGTGACTTCAGCAAAAATTTCTTGTTTGAGTATCCTGACACAGAAATTGTCAGAAATGACTCATTTCGGCTTTAAAGTATTATTGCTTTATTTACTATTACAGAAAGTTGGTTTCAGAAAATATATTTGTGATCCATACTATTAAATTAACCAGTAAATGTCATTTACCATAATTTATTCATTATAGAAGAATGTTTTCTGTCTACACCAAATTCAGTTTCTGACATAAAAAAAAAAAAAAAGTTTAAAAAATCTTAAACCATCAAAGGCTTGAACAAAAAAAACAATGCACACCGAACCCAGCATGAAAGACATAAACATTTGAATTCAGGATGTCTTGATACTTTTTAACCAAATCAGTTTTAAGGAAGATTTCCGTATGTAGTTAACATGTTACATGACTCCTGTATTTATGTACTGATATGGATGGTTCACCCCAAAAATGAAAATCATTTACTCACCCTCATGTCACTCCAAAAACAAAACGTAATCATCAACACTTAAAGGTCCACTGAAGTGCCTTGAAACCACAGACTGTAAAAAAAGATGGATGACGCGTCTCCCATTCATTCCACTATAGAAAAGTGAAGCCAAAGCATCTTAATATGGGAGCTGCCATACTATGGGAAATTACGTCATTTGGAGCCAGAGTCTGCGCAATCGCAAGATCACAATCATGACACCACACCCCATTTTTATAGCATCAAATAACTACCTAAAAGCTAACTTATTAGAAAAACAAACACTTGAACATAAATCAGCATTATAAGAACTACCTCAAATGCTGGAAACCATCTCTGGAAAAAAAATATTCGAAGTGTCATTTAATTATTTAGGTTGTCTCCAGTCCCTTTGATTTCATGGAGAGGGCGGGGTTTATGACCTATACTGCAGCCAGTCACAAGGGGGCGATCAAAGAGCCAGCAGCTTCACTTTTCAGGACGTGTGAGGCACACCGGCTTGAAACACGCAGGGTTATTCTATGTGGTGACGTAATTTCAACTGAAACAGGAAAACAGCCAATAGCGTTCAATTTTTATCTGTTTGGGCCAGAGCTGTTGTGCTGGGTTGAAACCTGGGTTGACTCGTGCATATGATCTGCTCCGTGCTATCGCGTCTCTGGACCGGGGTTAAAGTCCGGAGTGTACTGCGCGCTGCTGCAGTTCGCGTGAAACAATGCGAAACCAGACCTCATTTGCCCAATGGAAGGCATATTTACACTGTCTGAATTGTTCCCTATCGCCTACATTGCGCACTACCTGCCATTCTCCATACAAAAAGTACTAGCTCTGTGAATAAGTTACCGTCTCAGACGCAGCTTCAGCATGGATTTATAGTGTAGGGGGCGGGACGCTACGGCTTCTAGAGAGCATTTGATTGGACAGAAGGTTTGACGAGAATCTTGAAGTGCAGCCTGATGTCATAAAAATCATTGATTCATATTAGCAGAAGTGACGAGACTGTAAGTTTTGAATGCTCATATCTTGCGAATGTGAATTTTGTCGTTGTTTTGGAGCACACTAGCTTATAGATCACCTTAAGGCTAACATATTCATACCAAAAGCTAAAAAAACTTTAATTTTGATTTCATGGGGACTTTAATCATAACACAACATAACAGGTAATTAAACAAGTAACATATTCAGGAAATGAATTTAAAATTAATACGGAGCAATGAATACACAAAAAAATGCACAGGTGCGCTGTTTAGATAAGGTTTGTGTTGAAGAGTCTCTAACGAGTCATTTATTCACACAAAGTGTAAACTGTAGAGGTCCTTTATGCCAAAGCAACTTACAGCTGGTGCAACCAGACCCAGAGGTGTTTTATCTGTATTACGCATTATATTTTTTGAGCAGATCACTCTGCCAGTGTCTCTTGCGGTCTGGGAACAGTTTTGGGATGCGGATTTTCCTGAAATCCTCGATGCATTTCTGTAGCTCTTCCTCCATCAGCTTCTTCTCCTCTTCTTCGGGGTCTTTGCTCAGCGGTCCTCCATTCTCTCTGGTGATGGCGGAGCTGGTGGAGGCCGCGGCGCTGCTGGCTGTGGGTCGGGGCAGTGTTTTCAGAGGCAAAGTGGTGGGTCGTGCTGGACTGACATCGGGCAGCGGAGGGGGGCTTGGTTCCCGGGGCAGAGGCAGGTCAGGGCTGTCCAGGGGTGGAAGGGGTGGAGGGAGAGGTGGAAGGGGGTCCGAAAGGGATTCATTGTCCAGGTCAAAGGCAATGTTTGTGTCATCCTGGCTACAGACGTTGGACATATGCGGGTTATATATGGTCTCCTCTGCTGCTCGGTCCATATCTGGATCACTGAAGCAGGGCAACATGGATGCTTTGCCTCCTGTTAATAGAAAAAAACAAAACAAAATATATTAGCCACACTCTAGAGTGTGTGCTATAAAGTATTCTATGGCACAACAGTTGAGTTTATGATTTTATTCATAACAATTATATTACATTTTATTCAACAAGTTTTATGCACGTGAACAGCGCATATTTTTTTAGGCATGCATGGTAACAAATGAGTGCATTCACACCGGGAGCAGGAGCAGCGCGTGAGCATCAAGCAGGAGCGTCGCGTGAGCAGCGCTGAAGCGATGGTTTCGGCGGCGAGTCTATTTTTGCAGCGCTGCTCACGCTCAAATAAAGGGACAGCACACTTTTTATGGACAAAATAAATATGATTTCGCAAAAAAAAGTTCTATAAATGCATAGAACAAGCATAAAATGCACAGAATACACATCTTTAACAAGAATCGAAGAAAATTAAGAATCCAAAATATGGAGGCTACAGAAGATATAAACATGTTTTTAATTATTCAGTTTGGGTGCAAGTTGGGTGCAAGTTGTTCAAAGTTGTTCTTGTATACTATGATTTTCTCACATATTGAGTATTGTTTTATAAATTGGTCATTAACTAGTACAACTACGCTCAAAAGTATTGAATCTTTATACATAAAAATTTTTGATAAAAAGACATTGTCATTTCATCATTGTGATATCTTAGAGAGACATAAATTTTTAAGTTTAGAAAATCTTAAACGTTTTAAGTATGCTTGTTTGGTATATAAAGTGTTACACAATCTTGCTCCCCCTCCACTACATGGCTTTTTCCAAAGACTTGAAAGCGGAGGGAGTACACGGGCCTCTGTAAATGGGGACTGTGTGATACCTTTTAGGCGTACTACTTTTGGACAAAATGTATTGTCAGTAATAGGTGGTAAACTTTGGAATAACTTGCCCCCTCCAATAAGAGAGTGTCCAACTTTCAATAACTTTAAAATTCACTTAAAACAGTGGCTTTTAGAAAACCAGAGATGTGCTCGTTTTTAATTGTTATTCATTTGTTATACATACACCTTCACTGTTATATTGAATGTATTGTTGTCTGTATGTGTATTTTTTGTAGTAGATGAATGTTGTATTTGATGTTGGTTGTCTTGTTAGTTTTATGTTACCTGCTTAGGGACTGCAGATGAAAATTAGTTACTGTAACTAATTCTGGCATATTTACATGGTGTATTCTTTAATGCAAATGTGTTCATTAATATGCATGGTCCCTATCAAATAAACCAATAAATAAATAAATAAATAAATAAAAGTATGGTGCACTGAAAAAAATAGCCAGAAAATATTATCCGACATATAAACTGCTTCACTGCAGAATTTAATGTTGTTTTGCATCGAGAAAAGGCTGCTTTGAAGCAGTCTTGGATTGTAAAAAGTGCTATATTAATAAAGGTAAAATAATAACAATGATAATACATGAAAAAAATAAAAAATAAATAAATAAAAATAAAACATATGTAGGCTCTTGCCTAGCGCTACCCAAATTTTACCTCATTCATGTGCAGCAATGGATAAAACTGATCGTGGAGGTCGAAATCCCATCAATAAGTATTACAAAGACTTATCGTCGAAGGAAAAGGCTTGGGTTTGCTTCTACAGTTTCATCAGATGGTAATATCAAATTCATATTTACCTGTTATCAGTTTCATAGAGAAAAACTGACTACTAAATGTTTTTTCCGCCATCAAAACATTCACTGTATATATTTTTAAAAATATGTGTAACAATGTATTGACTATTTTAGCTCAGTCACTTAGCACAGTGATTACTTTTTTGTACAAAACGTCATAAACGGTGGACGCTATGGTATAGGACAGCTATTAAATGGACAAATTTGACTTAAATCGAAAAATGTTCTTCATACATACATATCAACATTTATACTGTAGTGAAAATCAAACAAAATTATCTTATAGCCTACTTGTGAAATGATAAGATATATAAAATGCAAATGTTTCAGAAATGTTTAATTTGCATGTAATCGTCTTCATATATACACCTTTCCTTGTCAGTCCTTTTGTACTATTATAACTGAAACTATGTGCACCCAATGGCTCAGACATTGTACCCTAAAGGTGGTGTCATGTATAAGGATGATAATGCACTAAAACACACAGCAAGACTGCTGACAGAGAGGTTTGATGAACATGAAAGTAAAGTTGAACATCTCCCATGGCCTGCACAGTCACCAGATCTGAATATTATTGAGGCACTTTGGGATGTTTTGGAGGAGCGAGTCAGGAAACGTTTTCCTACACCAGAATCACAGAGTGACCTGACCACTGTTCCAGAAAAGGAATGGCTCAAAATCCCTCTGGCTACTGAGCATGACATGTATTTGTCAATCCCAAGACGAAATGATGCTGTATTGGCCACAAAAGGAGGCCCAACACCGTACTAATTGTGGTCTAAAACCAACTGTTTCAGTTTCATTGTCCAACCCCTGTATTTTAAGTATACTTAAGTACACTTTAAATATCCACTCTTGTATTTAAGTTTTGAAATGCAGAATTCACTCAGCACAAACTTCAAATGAATTTAGCTGACATTACAATTAGAAATCAGTTACACTGTAAGCGTGTTGAGCACACATCAATATGACACTAATAACTAATTATTAAGTATTTTACTTTAAGTGACTTTAAAACACATTGCAATGTCCAATTAAACTTGAAGTGTGCTAATGGCATCATTATTGTGTGCTTCTAATGCAATAAATTAGTCTTTGCAAATTATCAGCTAACTGGCTTACCTAGCGAACATCAGAGACACTTTGGAAAGACGCATATGTACATTGAATGTTGGAAGAACTACAGACTGGATTCAAAGTCGCTGTGATACAACTGCACTCCCTTTACCAGTTGCACCACCAGAGCCTACAAATCTTTGCTTTTTTGGTTTTTAACTGTTACAAGTACTGATATAGGGAAATAGATTTTTCCATCAATAACAGCACTAATATATGGATTTGAAGACTGCAAATCGCTGAGAAAAAGTCTTACGATAGACGCAGTAAATGGTGCATGAAAATAAACGTGAAGCAGCCTGTATAAAACACAAAAAATATGAATGCATAAAACTCGAAGCTGTTAAAGACATAAAGCCAGTGGAAACAACATTACATATCATCTACAGAATGTTTTGCTTCCCTTTTACCTGACATAATCTGTCATTAACGCTGCAGAAAACAATCGCATAAACTGGCATAACATTAGTTTTCATTGCATGAGGAAAAAATAAAAATAAAAATCCTGAACATTTCTCTGCCCATCATCTCTGAGCGCTTCAGCTCTCAGTGCACTGCACTTCTCCAAATAAATGCAATGAATGCTTTTCATGCAGTTAACATATCTGAAGTTATGACATTGACATTTTAATTTGAGTGTGTGTGATCATTTTAAGAATTTGTTGAATAATCCATAATATTTTGACAGCCATGGGGCTGCAGTCCAGATTTCAAAGTGTAACACCATTTTATCAAAGTTTTCACCATTTTAAATTGACTACTGTATGTGTTGTTGTTTATTACATATCTTTAGTGCGGTTAAATTATAAAAAAAAAAAAAAAAGGTAAAGTGCATAATAATAAAACGTGCTGCATGATGTTGATTAGCCTATTACATTACATTATAACATTATAACATTTCATTTTATCTATACTATGTTTATACTCAACAAGTAGGTTGCATTTAAACATAGCAGGTCAACAGAGGATTCAACAAAAATATATTACTATTACTATTAGTGAAACAGTATTATTTCAATATTCATCAAATTAAATCATTTATTTGCAAATTGCTCAGTGTTACATTTGCACTGTAAGCAAAAGTTGCCTTTGGAAATTCTGAACTTACAGCACAGAAAGAAAGAAAGAAAGAAAGAAAGAAAGAAAGAAAGAAAGAAAGAAAGAAAGAAAAAGAAAGAAATATACATCCTAAATAATTTCATCATTCTCAGATTACAAATGGTGAGACTTGTGTCTTTAGCTGCAATGAGTTTCTACACTCTGAAGGGGGAAATCTTCAACAGAGATTCCCAATAGTGTGCACTCTACCAAGTTCAGATGTTTAGCAAAAGTACAGCAAAACCAGTTGTTGGTGAATTCAGTTTCACAGCCTGTTAAAAAAGTAAAGTGATGAGAGACTGACTTATCAAGCCCCCTTCACTGAACACACTCTATATTTAGGCCTATGTTAAAATCACAATAGTAAAATACTTCAGACACTTTTAAAGGGCAAAGGAACAAACAAATATCAGTACACAGAATACAACTTGTCTCTTATGCCATAGTCTTCGGTGAGACCTTATTTACTTTAATGATATGACAACATATACTACAAACAATTCCCATACATCATACGCCTCATTCATCCCTCACTGAGACTCTGGCTGTTGGGCTGAATGAGCATGGACCTGTCATTGGGGTTATGAAGTTATGGGGATATACATCCTATTTTAAAGGTTTCATCCAGTTAGCTTATATAGGTATGTGTGTGTGTGTGTGTGTGTGTGTGTGTGTGTGTGTCTGTAGGTAATATGTAAAGTATTTTTATGTGCTTGGACAACACCATTATGAAAATAACTTTTAACAAGTTTCAAAAATGTTGTAAATAGAATTAAGAGCCTAGCCTGTGCACTTTCTTAAAGATAAATATATAGATTTCATCCTTCCCCAACTGCATTTGTAAAAAAAGTATACTATTTTATAAATTAATTTGTAGTGCGCTAAGTCTGTGCTTGATTAATGCATTAAATAACTTCATTCTGAGTGTATTTTAAGTTAGTTTAGACATGTCAATATATTTTTAGCATACTTATCATGAATAAATATATCTTAAATTTAGTTAAATTAAAATTAAGTATATTTGTTTTTCACTAGGATTACACACCATCCATTTTTATTCTTGTTTATATGCTGAAGGTTTTCACAGAGGGATTTGTTCATTTATAATTAGCTTGATTATATACAACATTGTATTCCCCCAAAATTGAGAAAATATATTGTTTCAAGAATTTTGAAAAATGTATGCAAATTGGTGCATATTTCATTAAATAATGCCTCATTTGCATATATAAGCCTAACATTTTAGAAAACTTGTAATACAAAAAATGTTTGCAATTATCAATGTAATCAATCAACTGGATTAGTAAGGCGATAACTATTAGTTAATTTTTTTTCAACCTATTCACATGCAGTGTGGGGGTTCACACAAATATGAAAATTCTGTCATAAATTACTCATCCGCATGTCGTTCCAAACCCGTAAGACCTTCATTCATCTTCAGAACACAAACTAAGATGTTTTTAATGAAATCCGAATGCTTTCTGACCCATAGACAGCAACACAGCTGACACATTCAAGGCCCCGAAAGGTAGTAAGGACGTCATTAAAATCATTGTCCATGTGACATCAGTAGTTCAACCATCATTTTCTGAAGCTATGTGAACCTTACGTATAAGTCTCTGCCACACATTCAGGAGCATTCACAAGTTCACACGTTTACGAGGACTGTTTTATGTACAGCATGCATCTTCTTCTGCTTATGAACAATTCTCATCCAGGTTTTATGTCAGAATGCTGGACCACAACGCTTGCATTAAGATATTCTTGTAGTATTCTCGTAGCTTCATAAAATTACAGTTGAACCACTGATGGCACATGGACTATTTTGTCGATGTTCTTGGTACCTTTCTGAACCTTGAAAGTGGTAGTTGTGTTGCTCTCTATGGAGGGTTAGAGAGCTCTCAGATTTATACAAAAATATCTTAATTTGTGTTCTGAAGATGAACAAAGTTCTTACAGCTTTGGAACAACAGGGTGACTAATTAATGACAGAATTAAATTTTTTGGGTGAACTATCCCTTAAAGTATAGGTTTAAAATACTAAAGATATTTAGTATTTAAACATTTTCATCATTCCAGTATGATGTATCATTAGCCTTATAACAGACAAAAATATTTGGAATCATGCAATAGGAAAATAATGCAAATTAGAGGATTTATTGTACAGAAAGCTGGTTATACATATTTTTGATAGTCCACTTTGGACATTCTGTTGACTATGTGTAACTTTGAGTATCATTAGAGTATTAGTAGACTGTTAGGTTAAAGCTGGAGTTGGGGTAAGGGATGTAAATGGGATATAGGGACAAAATAAATGGGATATTGGGATAAAAACTAAGCCTTCATCTGCCCCTCTTCATCTGATGTTGTTTTGGACTCAATGTCGCCCCCTCTTGGTGGTTTTTGCTTGGTTCAGACTAAGGGTGTATTCACACCAGGAAATTCCACTAGTTCACTTGCTTTGGTCCAGACCAAATACAATGTTTATTTTTTTGGTTTGGTGCGGTTCGCTTTCACACTGCCCTTTTTGCAAGTGAACCAGAAATTGTAAACAAAACCACACGTGTGCTAAGGTCATCCATTCATTGGACATAAATTCTCAAGCAGGAAAGTTATATTTAATAGATTACAGCTCATTCGGTCCTATTTACCTGTTTAAATGGCCAATATTGCAGTTTTACACTTTGTCGCCTTAGAATTATAAGGTTCTATCTGCATTCTGAGCACTTTTGAGATATTGAGCTTCAAAGTTTTTGCGTCCCATAGACATCTGTAGATAGAACCATATTTGTTTTCTAAAAAAAGGCCCAAAATGTACACAGCTTACATAAGAAACATCACATTATGTAAATAAATTGTCACAGAATACGAATATGTGAATAACTCAATTTTGACAAAAATGTCAGATAGAACCTTATATTTCTAAAGCGACTACTTGCCAACAGTGATTACAGACTCTGCTTATTGTGTGAACTTTTCTTTCTGCCACGAAATGACTTGATTGCATTCATTGGGGTTATGTTTAATAGATAACAGCTAATTTAGTAATTTTTACCTGTTAAAATGCTTTTAAATGACCATTAAAAAAAAAAAAAAAAACATAAAATCACTTTTTGGCAAGTGTAAAACTGCAATATTGGCCATTTAAAGCTATTTCAACAGGCAAAAATGACTGAATGAGCTATAATCTATTAAATATAACCCCCAAATGCAATCGTGTCATTTTGAGGCAGAAACTACATACAGCGATACAGCTTTAAGATGCTGCATGCGCTCCTGCTGACGGCAATCAGTTTTTGTCAGACAATCAATTTTGGCACGACACCGGCGGAGAAAGCATGCTCTTATAGGTGCCTACCATGGCATATTGACAGCGGCACTGCGCCAAAGACGGACTAGGTATAAAGCGAAAGTGAAACTTAACAAAAACAGCGCAATTGGGTTGGATCGAGGTCAGATTATATTCACACCTTGAATGTGTTTGATCAGGCTTGGAGCTGAACTCTGCAGGAAGGTAGATCTCCAGGAACAGGGTTGGGCAGCCCTGGGCTAGAACATAGGTCTTGCTCTTAGGGCCCACTTTCCTGCAGAGTAATTTCCCTAATCAAACACCTCTAAACTTGCTAATCAAGGTCTTCAGGATCACTTGAAAACTCACAGGCCAGGTGAAGCAAGTTGGAAAGAAACTTTGCAGGACAGTTGGTCCCCAGGAGCAGGGTTAAAGGCCTAAGGGCTAGAAACTATCGATGACTCTGGAGCGATCCTAGGTTATGTGGTATATTTTGCTTTAGGAAGCTCTGATTGGAATGAAACTTGGTGTGTGTTATATTTGTGAGATGTTCTTTCAATCCACCTGGATTCTGCCCTAGTAGCCCAACCGCATGTTTGTTTTTTGTTGGTTTTGTGTGGTGTTTGCTCAGTTTTCCTTGGTTTCGGTTTGGATGTGCTTGTTTTTTGGTCATACAGCACCATCAGTTTGTTAGTGAGCGTTAGGTGAGGTGAGTTTTTTTTTTTTTTTTTGAGTTATATTAGAATTAGACTGCCATACCTGCATCCAACCCTAAACCATTTTGACCACATGGCACTTTTGAGTTAGGATTACGGTTAGTGTAATAAATTGACATGGAATTGCAAAATTACTTAGTTGAATTTCTGTTGGTGGAGCATTAAAATAAATTGTTAGCAGAAAGTAAGCAGATGGCCTACTAATACTCTAATGACTGCTAGTTGACATGTAGTTGCAAAGTTACTCATAGTTAGTAGAATTTCTAAAGTTTACTGTTGAAATAAAGTGTTATCAAAAAGCATGTTTGAAGTAAACCACACCACAGATTCAAATCATTCCCTGACAGATTCACTTTAAGCACATCAAACTGCATAAACCAGCCTATAGGTAACTCCTGCCTGGTGTTTTGGACAGTGTAAACACTGCTCAGGTAATCCTCACAGAGGTCCATCTGCTTCTGAGCTCCTCCTGCGGCGGCCACAGGGACTTCACACAGAATATCCAATTACATCCTTTTTCTGTTTGCATTTTCAAAGCGTTGTCTCTGCTTTGAAAATGGATTTGGACACTTAAGTCACTCTCAAAAATGTCTAGATGTCATTTCATTAGATACAAAATATCAAAGCAAATGTCAGCTGTGCTTCTCTCAGAACTAATATCACGTCTCCAAGTCATTTTTGCAATGATTTCTAATCCACTGGTGTTTTGGTGAGTTTTAGCAGATGGATGAAGAGAGTTCTCCTCAAGATCACACAGATGTCATTCATCACATTAACTATGGACACTAATTTGAGTTTAACCAATAGCATTGTGATTGGTTTGAGCAGCGTGAGCAGCGAGCAGCGTTTTGCAGAGCGTTTTCGTTTTCTCTTTTTAGCAATCTATCTTACTATTACTACTACTAACTGTAGTTTAAGTGATAAAATATATTCTTGATTTCACCAAATCTCAAACTTGAGCCGTCAAACGAATTTGACTGATCTGATCGTTTCACTGTTACGTTATACATACAGCAGCGCGTTAGCGCGTTAGCATTCCACTAGCCGCTTAGCTTGGCTCACTCTCTGTTTTGCGTTAATCTGTCCTTTTTCTTTTTGCTTTAGCTTTTGCTTATCATTCGCGTTTATCATATAACCGCGAGTGCAGCGCGTTAGCATTTCCTAAACCGTTTCTCTGATTTTTCCACTGCTTTCCTTACACAAGTTCAGCAATCAACAGTGGTAAGTTAAGTTTGAACTGTTTTACATTCAGGTGAGTAATGGCATCTTCTCCTACTATTGCTGTGTGCACTGCATGTCACATGTACAGTTTATCTATCTCTGTCAGCAGTGAGGGATTCACATGTGATAAATGCAGGGAAATAGTTAGTCTGACAGAGAAGATTTCAGAACTGGAGACACACATCCAAACTTTAACTGAGGATAGTAAGAATCTGAGGGCCTTAGATACAGTTTTGGATGCGACTAGCTTAGATCTTCCTGTACATTGTTTGGTTCCGGTAACTTCGCCCGTGCAGCAGGGCAACTGGGTGATGGTGAGGCGGCATAGTCGCGGGTCAAAACACCGCTCTTCCGTTCCGATCCGAACAGCAAACAGGTTTTCCCCGCTTAATGACGCATCCACTGAGAAACCTGATGAAAGTGCTCTAGTTATTGGCGATTCTATTGTACAGAATGTGAAAATAGAGACACCAGCCACCATAGTCCAATGTTTACCGGGAGCCAGAGCGCCTGACATCTTGGCAAATTTAAAAGTGCTGGCTAATGCTAAACGTAAATTCAGTAAGATTGTTATTCACGTCGGCACTAATGATGTTCCACTTCGCCAGTCGGAGATCACCAAAAATAATGTTAAAGAGGTGTGTGCACTTGCAAGTTCAATGTCAGACACTGTAATATGCTCTGGCCCCCTCCCTGCTTACCGTGGTGACGAGATACATAGCAGATTGTCGTCACTCAATGGCTGGATGTCTAAGTGGTGCCCGCAGAATAACATAGGTTTCATAGACAATTGGACAAGTTTTTGGGGTAGACCTGACCTGTTAAAAAGAGACGGTCTCCATCCCTCCGGGGGAGGTGCCGCTCTTCTCTCTAGAAATATGGCATATAGTCTTAGAGTTTGCACTTGAGTAACTGGGGCCCAGGTCAGGAAGCAGACAGACTGGTTAAACCGAACGTCTGCTAGCTGCCTCACGTCACCAAAATCAGCTAATTTTCAGCACATAGAAAACCTCTTACCTAGATGCCATACTATAGAGACTGTGTCTGTTCCCCGAACTAGAAAATCCAAAAAACGTCCAAACCAATCTAATAGTAACAATTTAATTGATGTTCAACAAATAAAACAATCACATAATACAGAGGAACAAATGATAAAGCTTGCCTTATTAAATATCAGGTCCCTCTCTTCGAAAGCACTTTTTGTACATGACTTGATCACAACCTAGATGTGCTCTGTTTGACAGAAACCTGGATAAAACCAGATGATTATATTATTTTAAATGAGTCCACCCCCCAAGATTACTGTTATGAACATGAGCCGCGTCTAAACGGTAAAGGGGGAGGTGTCTCTACTATTTATAGCAATAACTTCAGCGTTTCTCAGGGAACTGGCTTCAAGTATAACTCGTTTGAAATGATGGTGCTTCATACAACACTATCCAGAGAAAAGGGTCCAAAGGATAAATCCCCCGCGACGTTTGTACTTGCTACAGTATACAGGCCTCCAGGGCACCATCCAGACTTTATTAAAGAATTTTCAGAGTTTCTATCAGAGTTAGTGATGTCTGCAGATAAAGTCTCTTAATAGTGGGTGATTTTAACATCCATGTTGATAATGAAAAAGACGCATTGGGATCAGCCTTTATAGACATTCTGAACTCTACTGGAGTTAGACAACATGTGTCAGGACCTACTCATTGTCGAAATCATACTCTAGATTTAATACTGTCACACGGAATTGATGTTAATGGCATTGAAATTCTGCAGCAAAGCGATGGCATCTCGGATCATTATCTGGTCTCATGTATACTCCAGATAGCTAAAACTGTAAGTCCCACTTCTTGCTACAAGTATGGTAGAACCATCACCTCATCCACTAAAGACAGCTTTATTTGTGATCTTCCTGACTTATCTGAATTCCTTAGTATATCCAATAGCTCAGATAAACTTGATGATGTAACTGAAACTATTGACTCTCTCTTTTCTAGCTCTTTAGATGCGGTTGCTCCTTTACGCTTAAGGAAGATTAAGGAAAACAGTCCGACACCGTGGCATAATGAGCACACTCACACCCTTAAGAGAGCAGCACGGAAAATGGAGCACAGCTGGAGGAAAACAAAACTAGAAGTCTTTCGTTCCAGCTGGCGTGAGTCTACCGTATCCTATAGAAAAGCATTAAAAACTGCTAGAACCGATTACTTCTCATCTCTTTTAGAAGAAAAACAAACATAACCCTAGGTGTTTATTCAATACAGTGGCAAAATTAACCAAAAATAAAGAACCAACAGATTTTTCCAAACAGCACAGTAGTAATGACTTTATGAATTACTTTACAGCAAAGATCGATACTATTAGAAATAAAATTGTAATCATGCAGCCGTCAGGAACAGTAGCAGATCAAATAGTGTGCTATAGATCTCCTAAGGAACTATTCCACTCATTCTCTCCTATAGGAGAGGAAGAATTTTATAAACTTGTTAAATCATCTAAACCAACAACATGTATGTTAGACCCTATCCCATCTAAACTACTAAAAGAGGTGCTTCCAGATATCCTAGATCCTCTTCTGAATATTATAAATCCCCAAAACCTTCAAACAGGCTGTTATTAAGCCTCTCATTAAAAAAACACAACTTGACCCTAATCAACTGATTAATTACAGACCGATCTCAAATCTCCCTTTTCTATCAAACATACTAGAGAAGGTAGTATCCTCACAATTATGTTCCTTTTTAGAGAAAAATAATATCTGTGAGGATTTCCAGTCAGGATTTCGACCTTATCACAGTACTGAAACCGCTCTCATTAGAGTAACAAATGACCTGCTCTTATCATCCGACCGTGGTTGTATCTCTCTTTTAGTGCTACTGGATCTTAGTGCTGCGTTTGATACTATTGACCACAACATTCTTTTGAATAGACTCAAAAATTATGTTGGCATTAGCGGTAATGCATTAGAATGGTTTAAATCGTACTTATCTGACTGGAATCATTTTGTAGCAATAAATGAAGAGTGGCGTATCGATCGCAAGTTCAGTATGGAGTACCTCAAGGCTCAGTACTAGGTCCATTACTTTTTACGCTTTATATGTTACCCTTAGGAGATATCATCAGGAAAAATGGTGTTAGCTTTCACTGTTACGCTGATGATACTCAGCTCTATATTTCTTCAAGGCCTGGCAAAACATACAAAGTTGAAAAACTAATGGAATGCATAGCTGATATTAAAAACTGGATGACAAGAAATTTCTTATTGCTAAATTCTGAAAAAAAAACAGGTGTTAATTATTGGGCCAAAAACCTTAGCAAGTAATAACTTAAAACACAGCCTAATACTTGATGGTTGCTCTGTAAATTCATCATCATCAGTCAGGAACCTAGGTGTGTTATTTGATAGCAATCTTTCCTTCGAACACCACATTTCTAGCATTTGTAAAACAGCATTTTTCCATCTTAAAAACATAGCGAAATTACGACCTATGCTCTCAAAGTCAAATGCAGAAATATTAATTCATGCCTTCATGACCTCCAGGATAGATTATTGCAATGCTTTATTGTGTGGTTGTTCTGCACGCTTAATAAACAAACTCCAGCTGGTCCAAAATGCAGCAGCTAGAGTTCTTACTAGAACCAAAAAGTATGAGCATATTATCCGCTTCTGTCAACACTGCACTGGCTTCCTATTAAACATCGTATTGATTTTAAAATCTTGCTAATTACTTATAAAGCCCTCAATGGTGTAGCTCCTCAGTACTTGAGTGAGCTCTTATCACATTATAGTCCCTCACGCCCGCTGCGTTCTCAAAACTCTGTCAATCTGATAATACCCAGAATATCAAAATCAACTGCGGGCGGCAGATCATTTTCTTACTTAGCACCGAAACTATGGAACAATCTACCTAATTCTGTTCGGGAGGCAGACACACTCAGTTTAAATCTAGACTAAAGACCCATCTCTTTAACCTGGCCTACACATAACACATTTAAATATTTCTAATATTCAAATCCGTTAAAGGATTGTTAGGCTGCATTAATTAGGTCAACCGGAACCAGGAACACTTCCCATAACACCTGATGCAGGAAAAATGGAATCTATGCTAATATTGTCTGTCTCCTGCTTATTCCGAGGTCAGATCCAGTATGAATCCTGAAGAGCTGGCCACTGCAGTTTTCCTTGATCCAGTTTGTATCCAGATGGTGGGTCAGCACATATAGACCACCTCTACAGGTCTGTATGGGAGTATAAACTACTTGTTTATTGGTCAGAGGAGAACTGACCCCCCGACTAAGCCTGGTTTCTCCCAAGGTTTTTTTTTTTCTCCATCAGTGTCACAGATGGAGTTTTGGTTCCTTGCCACTGTCGCCTATGGCTTGCTCAGTTGGGGACAACAACTAAATTGGGAAAAACTAAATTGGGGTCAAACAATTTATTAATTTGGAACTATTGATTAATTGCCTCAAACTAAAATTGTTTAAAGTTTCTTTTGAATTATTGATATATTACTTTCCCATTTGATACTGTAAAGTTGCTTTGACACAATTTGTATTGTAAAAAGCGCTATATAAATAAAGCTGACTTGACTTGACTAATTCTTCACTAGCACAAAGTACTGATACTTGTCTTATTTCTAACCTTGTAAGTCGTAGCTATTCGTTTTTTGTTTGTTTGTTTGTTTGTTTTTTATTCTCTCTCTCATTTTGATTCAAATCATTTATTCACATGTTGTGAAATACTTTTTCTTTCCACCACAAATTTTAAAACTTCATTGGTTATGTTAGTGCTGATTGCATCCCTAACCTTAACATTTTTTGTTTTTGTAAACAGTGAAAATATTTTAGAAATTAATATTTCATATTATTATTACTTTCATATTTCACATTTAACCTCACATACAAAAAATGTATTTCAGGGGCAACAAATTACTTTTTTTTTTTATTCAAAATACAAATTTTTATTCACATGTGAAGAATGCATATGGAAATACATGCATACGTAAATTATAATTCATCATGGCTTTTGATTGAGCTGACCAATATAAAATCAGCTATGAGGTGGGGTTTGTGCTTAACTGTTCTGAGAGAAAAATCACACCATTCAGACATAGTTATGGTAATAAGTGTCCAGTTACATTTGGAGCAACTTTGTGCCTGACATCTGCTACTGTACTGACCATATGTATGAAAGAAAAGTGATGAGTACAGATCACATATGTGCAGGTGGAAAACAGCTGATCCAGACTGGGTGCTGTTTATATGGGAACGAGGACACGGGATTCGCTGGGAAGATTTCCAGGAGGACATGCTGCCAAATCTGTTTTGTGTCCCCTGATGTTTGTTTGTTATATCAGCGATGCAAAGTGTGAGAAAACGATCAGCTGTGTACGGCATCGAGAAAATGCCCCTGGCTTTCACTTGTGTTCGAGCTCTGCCTTCATTTCATCTGCTTCCAATCAACACACATAAACACCCTCATTCAGCCACAGGCTCATCGGTGCTAAAACCTGCTTACATAACGACAAAAACAGAAAAAAACCTGCGCATTCCAGTGCTGCCTGCTATCTGTCCGTACCAATATGTGTGTATGTGCGTGCAAAAATGAGTGTCCATATAACGTGGGATGGTGTGTGTTTTGTGAGATTTCGAAGTGTGGGAGAGAAAATCTGCAGCTCTCATGAGTTCCTCTGAATCCCCATAATGGATGAATAAATACAGAGCCACTGCCATCACTCAATATTTAGATGTTGTTTTCAGAGTCACATCATGGGCACAAACATGCTTTTTTTTTTTAATGTAATATTTTATTTTATTTTTGTGGGTGTTGGTCATGAGTGTTTTTGAATGGTGGTGGCATCATTTACTGAAAGGGCAAACTGCAGACAATCACCACTTTATGGATATAAAGAAAAAGATATGATTTTATTTTGTTACTGTAATGTAAAAAAAATATATATATATATATATATATATATATAAATTAATTTGTAAAACAGCTATACATCATAGTATTATGTCTTGTATTATCTGTATTTTTGTGCATATTTTAATCTAGAAACCATATGTTGTTGATGTTGTTGTTTGTGCAACACAAACAGTACAGAAATGAGAGTCTAATGATAATCACTATTTAAAATAATAAGAATGCATCTGATACATTATGATAATTAGAATTTCTGAGAAATGTGCTGGCTTCAGTTTCTTTATGTAGTATATATTTTTTTTATCTTTTATCCAGAGTATATCCAAAATATCTGGAGCTTGTTCATCTGGTTAGAGGAGAATTGACCCCCTGACTGAGCCTGGTTTCTCCCAAGGACGTTTTTCTCCATTTCTGTCACTGATGGAGTTTTGGTTCCTTGCCGCTGTTTCCTCTGGCTTGCTTAGTTGGGGACACTACATTTCCGATATCGATATTGTATACGATTTGAACTGAACTGAGCTGGATGATGACATCCCTGAATTCAATGATGAACTGCCTTTAACTGAAAATTGTTTACTGTTTCCTTTTGCATTATTTATACACTACGGTACCATTTAATACTGTAAAGCTGCTTTGACACAATCCGTATTGCAAAATGCACTACATAAATAAAGGTGACTTGACTTGAGAGAGCAGATACGGAGCAAGGGAACGTTCAGTGGGAGGAGTCATAATAGACCTGCAACAGAAGAACGTCAGCAAGCACGCATTCTCTCTTTCATATTCTTATGTGTTTATTGTTTTCCCTTTGCTGCAAATTAGTGTACAGGCAACATGTAACGCAAGCTTTTTGCAGGCTTGTGATTTTGACAGGAATAAATCCATTCCTGTGCAAGAATGCCTGTCCTTTCGTGTGATCTTACATTATTTCCCGTATCAATTCTTGCTTGTGTTTAGTTGTGAAATGGAGTGATATAAATGGATCAGGGTCAACATTGGTGCACATGGAGGAAACCATGGTCATACCAGCCAGCAGTTCCCAAACCTTTCCTACACATTTTGCATGCCCCAGTGTCCCCCATTCCAGGTCTTGGGGTCTCTACTAATGAGCTGATGAGTTGAATCAGATGAAAAAGAAATGCATTAGAGTCATTCCTGGAGATCATTAACAGTTAAACTTGGAACATATTTTTTCTTTCAACTACATATGATTCATTTTCTAAATACCCCACATAATTACGGACATGTCAAACCTTTTATTTGACCTTTTATTATTTTCATTTTGGTAACACTTTATTTTGATGGTCCCTTTTGAACATTCTGTTGACACTAACTCTCATTAGAGTATTAGTAGACTGTCTGCTTAATATCTGTTACCTCTTTATTGTGATGGTCTCTCAACAGACATTCTGCTGACTATAAGTAACTTTGCAAGTACATGTCAGCTTATTATAAGCCTAAACCTACCAGTCTACCAATACTCTACTAACAAGCTAATGAGAGTTAGTAGATATGTAGGTGCAATATTACTTAGGGTCAACAGAATGTGTTAAAGGGACCATCAAAATAAAGTGAAACCTTCTTTTTCTTTTTTCCTTTTTTAGATTGAGACACCTTTTTTCTTAACCCTGTAACAAACAAAATGAGACCTGAATGATGTAATTTCTGGTAAATAAAGTCACATATGAGCAGAGTCTATATTATTATGGGCATAGAATGGTCAGTGTGACAGGGTTGAGTTCAGACTGAGGGACATAACTTTCAAGCAAAAAATAATAATTTTGTTGAACCACCACTTTAGAAACTCTGGGGGATTGAAATATTACGAATCTCAAGAATGACCCATAATGTACAGTGCTGGGAACTCCAGGAACATGGTTAGGAATAACTGATGTTACAGCAGAACTCATGCTCTGAGGGTGCAGTTACATGGAGCATGAGCATGAAAACAGTCGCAGGACAGAAAAACTGTCACAGAAAGCAGTGAACGTGACTCAGTATAACCACAATTACAGTGGTGTAAACTGGAGTACAATTCTTGTGCTCCAAGGACGTTGTTGCAAGAAAGTAAATCATCATTAAAAATGCACAGTTTAACTACTGCTCTCTGAAACAAGGAATGGCAGAACTGAGAGATTGAAAAGGCAGATGCACTTAAAAACAGGAGAAAGTTTCTCAGGGGTCCAATATAAAATAGAGACACAGTGTTGTAATCATGACAGTGAGGTTGCATTACTACATGAAGCATGGACAAAAACTCACAATTGTCACCTGAAAGGTGTACAGACAAAAAAAATCTTGGAGCAATTGAACCCGTGAACTGAATGTGAATGTTTGGTAGCCCCAAGTGCTAAATCAGGGACTGTGTTAGTAAATAGAGGCATATACAAGTTAAAAGAAGCTTACAGACTTGAGCACAACTCCCCATGTGCAGACTCCTCTGAGAATGTGCCACACATGGTTTGGAGAGAACAAGTGAAGTCGAGAGCGTCTGCTCACTCTCCACAGCCTCGAGCTCTGCATCGGATCCCCAAAACTCTAGATCATGCAGCACTTTGGCAACCGCAGAACTAGAGCAGCGAGGGACAGCCAGTTTCTTTCCTCAAAAAGAACACAAGCCTCGAGTGAAGCTTTCATTTAAAAAATATCAAAGTAAGAATAGTTCAACCAGTCCATTAAAGCGCCTCTTGCGCATGACGAATGCCCAAGCATTACACGCAGGAGAAGGAGAGAAGTCTGAGGTAGTGATGACACACACGTCCTTTTATGACTCTGCTGACGCGATGCCTCAGATGGCGCTATTAGTGGCATCAGCCAGTGAACTGGTGTGAATCTACACAGGCTTCAGACAATCGTCACCAGATAATCATCAGTCGGTTGGAGGGGTCGCTGGCAGATTTGAATGAACCTGCGAAAGGGAGCTTCCTTTCATCGCTGTTCTTTAAAAATCTATAAGTGGGTTTAAATGTCATTTCCTTAGCTCATTTCCAGGCAGTCCATCTGTTCTCAGTGGCACATTTTTACAGCACCATCATCAGCTTCAATGTGTTATGAGAACAAGGCTCTCATTAACAAGTGTGTGTGTGTGTGTGTGTGTGTGTGTGTGTGTGTGTGTGTGTGTGTGTGTGTGTGTGTGTGTGTGCGCACAGACGTAAATGCAAAAAAAAAAAAAAAAGATCACAATCATGCTAATAAAAAAAACAACTCAGTTCAAGATGTTATTTAACATTCAAAGTAATGTTAATTTCTAGAAAGAGCAGCTGTAACATGCTGCCAGAAAATAATTTGTCCTGTAGTTGTGAGGTGTGTAAATTGTCACAAAATGCACTGGTCATTTCTATAGATTTCTATACAAACTGTGGGATGATAATTACTTTTAAAATATATTTTGTGGTAAATTACTTTAAAGAGGAACCCAGTATGTTATTTTGGTAATAAAGTAGCTTGAAAATATTTTCCTGGAAAATTATTGTTGAAACTCATCAGTTCACTCAGAATTTATGGGTCACTCCTGGGATTCATAACATTTCAGTTCCCCACAGTTTTTAAAGTGGTGGTTCACCAAAATTAATGGTTAAAAGCTTTTCACAATACTTTGGTATGCCCATTATAATAAATAAAAATAATTATTGCACTTTAATATTTTTAGCATAAAATAATGTCTTATACAGTATCTCACAGTAGTGAGTACACCCCTCACATTTTTGTAAATATGTTGTTATTATATCTTTTCATGTGACAACACTGAAGAAATGACACTTTGCTACAATGTAAAGTAGTGAGTGTACAGCTTGTATAACAGTGTAAATTTGCTGTCCTCTCAAAATAACTCAAAACACAGCCACATGTCTAAACCACTGGCCACAAAAGTGAGTACACCCCTAAGTGAAAATGTCCAAATTGGGCCCAAAGTGTCAATATTTTGTGTGGTCACCATTATTTTCCAGCACTACCTTAACCCTCTTGGGCATTGAGTTCACCAGAGCTTCACAGGTTGACACTGGAGTCCTCTTCGGAGCTGGTGGATGTTAAAGACCTTGTGCTCCTCCACCTTCTGACTGAGGATGCCCCAGAGATGCTCAATGGGGTTTAGGTCTGGAGACACGCTTGGCCAGTCAATCACCTTTACCCTCAGCTTCTTTAGCAAGGCAGTGGTCGTCTTGGAGGTGTGTTTGGGGTCGTTATCCTGTTGGAATATTGCCCTGTGGCCTAGTCTCTGAAGGAAGGGGATCATGCTCTGCTTCATTATGTCACAGTGCATGTTGGCATTTATGGTTCCATCAATGAACTGTATCTCCCCAGTGCTGACAGCACTCATGCAGCCCCAGACCATGACACTCCCACCCCCATGCTTGACTGTAGGTAAGACACACTGTCTTTGTATTCCTCATCTGGTTGCTGCCACACACGCTTGACACCATCTGAACCAAATAAGTTTATCTTGTGTCATCAGACAACAGAACATGGTTCCAGTAATCCGTGTCCTTAGTCTGTTTGTCTTCAGCAAACTGTTTTCAGCAAACTGCGGGCTTTCTTGTGCATCATCTTTAGAAGAGGCTTTCTTCTGGGACGACAGTCATGCAGACCAATTTGATGCAGTGTGCGGCGTATGGTCTGAGCACTGACAAACTGACCCCCCACCCCTTCAACCTCTGCAGCAATGCTGGCAGCACTCATACGTCTATTTCTCAAACACAAACTCTGGATATGGCGCTAAGCATGTGCACTCAACTTCTTTGGTGGAAGAAAACGGAAGTTTGTTTCGCATATACCCCATTGGGCCCCATTTTTTCAAGTTGAAAAAAGTTTAACTTTTCTGAAAAGAACGCCCTACGTCAAGCGCCTTTTTGACAGCTGACCTTTTTAATTCATATTTTTGAGGCATATTATAGTCAGGGAGGATACTGTCAACAACTCAACCCCATCACATAAAGTTAAGATGGAAAATTATTATTTTACACATTTATTTTAATCCATAAGTATATACAATGAACTTATTTTATTATCCTATATATTGCCATATATGGTCTACTCCAGAGGTCTCCAACCCTGTTCCTGGGGACCCACTATCCTGAAGAGTTTAGCTTACAACCCTAATCAAACACACCTGAAGCGGGCAATCAAGCTCCTCAAGACTGCTTGAAAATTGCAGGCAGGTGTGCTGAAGCCAGTTGCAAATAAACTTTACAGGCAAGTGGGCCCCCAGGAGCAGGGTTGAAGACCTCTGGTCTACTCTCTTAACTACATGAGGAGCAGTGGCTATTTTGAGTGAAAAACCTTAACCCAGTCCCAAATATGTATATAATATGCAATATACATATACATATGTATATGTATTTTTCATTGTTACGGGGTTGTAAACTTGTGACTTGTGTCGAGGCTGTGCCTTATGGTGATTATAATCATGTTAAAGGTTTCTGTTGCAGAATGTGCCAAATTTATTGTCTGTATTAATTATTAGACTCTGAATATTTTTCATCAGGCATGAAAGATCTTTCTAATGAATTGTACAGATGATTACAGACACCTTTTTAAGTTGGATTAATGCTAGCAATTTCATATGTCACACAGTGGCAAAACACCTACCAACACAGGATCTGTAAACGTTATTGACTGAATGAAAAACTCAATCAGTGTCTTGAGCATCTGTTGTCTTGTGTTCACCCAGTGCTGGTTAAGAGCATGTGATCTGGCCCTGAGTGGGCTGTGAGATGCTTTTCAAAGAGACAAATGCATATTGTCTCTATGGTTACGACTCATAATGGCTTTATGATGTAGTCACATCTCCTCCAGAGGACACTTTAATGGCTTTGGATTCAAAACCGGATAATCTCATTATTTGTTCACCATACAAAAAAAGTCAATCTTCTATCCAAAATGCACATATACTAACTCTTAGATGTTAATGATATAAAAGTGTAAGAAACCTAAAAACTGGAATCCTTCGCTTTCAAAGTTGCTAAATATTACCACTTTTTAAACTAGACAGAATATTTAATAGATATGTTTAGATAAATTAAACTTGTTTTTTTATCAACAAGTAGTGGGTTGCCTCTCCATGGTTGACTCCATGTTGGCATATCATGACTAGACATGTCAACTACAAAGTCATTTAAACAACCCAAGCAAACCAAACAATACAACAACCCAAACTGTAAAAATAACAGTGAATTTAATGATAAAAAACTGTAAAAATGCTACATTAAAAACCTGTTAGATGGTTAGCGGTTAGTTCCCCTACTATATACGGTGAAAAACTGTATTGGACATTGCATGTAATTTTACGGTAGTATACCGTTTTCTAAAGTGGGAAAAATAATGTAAAAAACTGTAAAAATGCTACATTAAAAACCTGTTAGATGGTTAGCGGTTAGTTACCCTACTATATATGGTGAAAAACTGTATTGGACATTGCATGCAATTTTATGGTAGTATACCATTTTCTAAAGTGGGAAAAATAATGTAAAATGTACATTTCCTGCATTACCTTTTTTAAATAATCTCATCACCACCTGCTTTTGGTGGCAATCAGTGTATTACAAAGGTACAAAACAGATTTCAGTACTTCAATAGGTTTGTACATTAACATTATATCAATTAATGAAATTACGGTATTTAAATGTAAATTTAAGTGAAAACCATAAAACCTAAAACATTACTACCATAGTTTTACAGTAAGATTCTGTCAACAGTGTACATTTTCCTACTATAGACACAATCAAGCCATGCATACTGTTGATCCAAACAGAAAAGGTATTAGTGGAACAAAGTCTACACACGCTGTTTCTAGATGAAAGCAATGCTTCCAAAAACAGATTGAGGATAAATGCTGTGTAGTAAAGAGATGAGCGTAAACACACACTAGTCACAGTCTCTGGTGTAAAACAGCCAAGCCTAGAGACAACACAGGCCACTAGCAACACAAAAATGTCAAGATCAAATCCAATGTGCATGATAGTGTGTAGTGTGAGGCAAAAACAAACAATCACAACATGAGCAGCTTTGGTCAAAGCTAACAGCCTCTTGGCCAGTGCATCAGCACATGGCATGCTTGCACTTTGGGTAACCAGAGTTTGAGGCTTGTGGTTCTTTTCCAATATCATTCTTCTCTATCTCTCTCACAAACTACTTTATGTCCACTCTATATTGTGAAAAATGCTATAATGCAAGTAATGTAAAATAATTATTCCGCAATTGACATGCAGTTTTATGTTTTAACTACAGATGTCGATATAGAAGCCAAATCTCAATTGTTATTCAATCGATAAATTTAATTAATTGAATTTATTCAGCACATTCTGCAGTAGAGATAATGTTGAACATTGTAGCTCACAAAGACCTATATTTAGATGCATTGTGGCAAGTGTATAATATAAGAAATGTTGCCAATTTTCTATTAAAAAAAAAAAATAATAAATAAATAAATAATGTATTCAGAAGTCAGTTACCATGTTATGTGGTTTTGGCATACTGGAAGATTCATTCAAATATTCTAATGTAAATAGTTTCCTTATAAACTCATTGGCTTAATCCATATTTCAGAGTAAAATGTATGTTTGATTTCTTTGAACAAGTATTGCAATGTTGCTGCAGTGGGTTCCTGAAGGCTATTCAGGGGTTGAAGGACAGTTCAGAGAGATCAGACAAGAAACAGAACTAACTGCCATGGGTGAAGTATCATTGTACTGCTGTACATGTTCTTCCATCTGTGCAATTCTCATCTCCTTTCCCTCAAGTGTTTCTGAACAATGCAGACGTGGGCTGTAATTAATCCCACTGTGTCAATATTTGTCTTTAGATTCTCTTTGAACTTTCTCCCAGAGTCTCTTGTTTATCTGCAGTGACAGCTGCCTGTACCATGACGGATTCTTAACGCATTACGCACATGCCAGGCTCAATCTGACTCACAGTATGTGTGTGAATGTGAGCAACAGTTATGGATTGATCTAAATAGAGGGATGAAAATAAACACTAGTCCAGCTGAAATCTGAATTTTGTAAGCATTTCCAATCCGCATGTTGGCAAGTAGCACTGCAGTGCAGGACTGCCCAGTAGAAAGCTGTGAAGTTGCACAAGTCGCACAGCATTTCAGTCAGAGGTAAGCGCCCATCCTTGTAAATCTCTTTGGGTTAGGCTACTGAGGATAGAGCTTTCTGCAGATTATTGACTATTAGAGGGAAGATTAAAGACTCAAGGCTCCAGATGGTTGAGGTGATTCCCAGCACGCTTGCTTGTAGTTCAGCAGTAGAAGCAGTTTTAAAAGTGACAGCTCCTTTAAGAGATTCACTCAACTATGGGCGAACCCCCCAAAAGTCTGTATAGGATTACAGCACTTCATTGGACAATGCAGTAAGCACTGCCCAACAAGGTAAGCAAAAGGACCCCTAGCGAGAGCTTTCGTATGTGGTTCTAGCCAGCCAAGCTAGAAGCACAGTTGACTAAAGCTTCTTGGCCAGTCATAGTGCCCATTTGCCACACCTCTTTTTTTAGGATCTCCAGATAGACCTTAGCTTGGGATGCTAAGGGGGTGGCTAATCTTTTTCCTGGAGATCTACCTACCTGCAAGTGTAACGGAAGCCAACTTGTAAGAACTGTTTGAGAAAACCTTACTCCTCTAAAGAAGCGCCCTAGCGACTGAGGCTAGAGGCTGTGGTCTTCAGCGTCCTTGTTAGTGTCTGCCTTCCATGTTGTGACGAGTACAACTGGAGGGGTTACACAAAGTCCAGCTCAGGGGTAAGCAAGTTCAGTTCTAGAGAGCCGCTGTCCTGCAGAGTTCAGCTCCAACGCGACTTGTGTGAATAAATTTGCATGTAGTTGGACGCTTGAACATTTTGAGTTTACTCACTTCATTTGCGTGTTGCTTCACAACAGACGCAAATTCGCATCATGGGAACTTACCAGATTGTCCGATTCTCCTCACTCACTTTCTTCCAAGCAAGATCCTTTTTATTCCTGTTACTATAAAAGTATGAAGACGTATCGTACAGCTCCGGGTATCCACATACTGTGCATTAAACACCTGCAATGCTCAATTTGTGCCACAGGATGTCTACTGCGTCTTTGCATTGACTTAACATGCAAATCACTCGTGCTTAAAGCTTCATTTGCGTCTGGTGTGAATGCACCATTATAAACCTGGAAACATGAATTATCTTGTTCAGGTGTGTTTGATTAGGGTTGGAGCTAAATTACTCAGGACAGCAGCTCTCTAGGACTGAACTTACCTACCCCTGGTCCAGCTGAATCCCTGGTCAAACACATCTGAACCAGCTAATTAAGATCTTCAGGAGCACTTATAAATACAGACAAGTGTGTTTGATCAGGGTTGTAACTGAACTCTTCAGATCTACCTACTCTCTAGGTCAGTGGTTTTCAAACCTGTCCTGGAGGCACCTGTGACAGACTTAACTGATCAGCTCATTAGTAGAGAATGCAAGACCTGAATTGGGACATACAAAATGTGCAGGGCAGAGGTGCCTCCAGGTTTGAAAACCACTGCTCTAGGTAAGTCTCCAGGAAGAGGGACCCATGTGCTAGAATGTTGGTGACTTTAGACTTTAGAATTGGTTGCTTGTCTGTCAACATCTTCAGCTCCTTCTTGGAAGTCGTGCCTTGTCCTATTGTCTAAGTCAGTTTGGATGACTTTGGCCTTGATTGTGAAGTCCAATGTGGCTTTCAGTCAAATGGGTGCTACTCTGCATACCATGGCAGTACTGTGCAACCAAACATACAGTTTGTGTGATTTTTGGTGATGCTTTGAATGCTGTCTTTGATAAGTTCCACACTGCTTTCCAGCAGCTAAATTCCTAATGGGTTTAAGAATCTGTCATGCTTTTGGACTGTTACCTTTAGAGCTCTCTACAATGTCCTCAAACGGAGCGGAAGAACAGTGAGAGCGACACTGATTTAAAGAAAGAATGGGGTCTGCAGGCTCACTCAGTAGTGTCATCACACTGTAGACCTGGGCCTTTCCTGATCAAATGGCCTGGAAATGGAAGGCAGGCCCTGTTTGGAGGATTGTGTTACAATGCAAATTAATATTTGCCTTTTTTCCTGCTGTCCTCTAGATTATATTCTATCAGTCCCATCATCTTTAACGTTTCTGTCAACAGCAGATCTTCTCTCTCTGTGCAACAATGTCTTCATAGTCTTGGAAATGTGCCTTGTTTGCAAAGTTCCTTTACTACCTTTTATTCTTCTTTCGTGACAGGCTTTCTCCAATCTGCACCCTAACCCACAGATGGTTTCTCTCTTGTAATTGTCTTACAGTGACAGACTCCTCCAATGAGGTGCCAAGAAATGGGGTTGTTTCCATTGTAACAGGGTTTGGGTTCTGGATCTGGCATCTCTCCGGAAAGGACCTTCTTTGGGAAATCCCGATCAAAGCAGATCCATTTTCCCAGGCTCAGGGCATCGGATGACATCCCCAGCCAGAAGTGTGGAAACCATAGTTTCAGCCTTTATGTTCTTTGATTAGATCTAGTCTTTTGTCACCACCCTGTTCGTTTAGTGATGGTTTTATCTTCAAGAGCGTTTTTCTGATGACGTGGCCCCAGCTACTCCTAAGATATATGTGGTGGGGAATGATTTCTCCTTCTTGGGATTTTTATCTACAATCATAAAAGGTGTCAGACTCTGATATAGTTCTGATTCATAAAATGTTCTTGTTGTTAGCTTTTACAGGCCTGATTGGTTAGCCCATCCTATATGGATTTTGCTCCCAGTCTGGTGAAGTTTTTGTTGTTGGTTACTTACCTTAAGGTCACTTTCACTTAAATTGACTCTCAGGTTGTGGTGTTTCTCCTTTGCTCTTTGAGTCCCAGGAGGCTGAGAGAGTGCACTGTCTTTTTCGTGTGTGGGCGTTATGAATTAACAATGACTGCACAAGCCAGTGGCATAAATATGATCAGATGTTTGCTTGTTTTGATGGCCGTCACCGGGGTGTTGATGCTTGGAAACAAAAGACGTTGCATTGGGTGAAGGATGTGATTTCTCTTGTTTATGAGACATGTTAATTTTGCCTCTTAGCTTTGAAGCTCACTCTGCTAGAAGTGTTGCTTCTTTTCAGGCATTATCTAAGGAGGAAATTTGTGTGGAGACAGGCTGGGCTTCTTCAACCCATTCTGATTTTATAATCTGGGCATGGACTTAATGCTGGTTCCCATGTTTCATCTGTCTGAACAGGTGTCAGTTCATATTCCTTTATAAGCCTTTCTACGTGTTCACAGGCTGATAAACTGACAATCTCTTTGTAGTATGGTGCTGTGTTATACTGTTCCCATAGCATCAGCTACTGATGTGAACCTATAAAAGGAAATGGTTACGTACATAACCCTGGTTCCCATAGGAAGAAACAAGGCACTTTATAGCTCTGCCATACTGCCATATGTCTCACTCTCTACTCAGTGAGCCTGGGTTACGTGTGTAACCGAGACGTTTTATAGTCTTGTGTGTGTTTTACCTAAAATTGTTTAAAATGCTATTTTCAGTTGCTTTAATGTCCTTTTTTTAATGGTTCAGTTGCTCAGTCTGAACCTGAGTTCAAATCCACCCACATCGTTCTGCCTCCACAGGTTTTCTTTCATTGTATGTTATTTGGTTGTGAGCTGTGGTATTTTTGCATCATGATTATGAGTATGTACTAGCTGCAACTATTTACTACTGTATCTCAGGAGGCAAAGATGCCAACTTCAGTGTATTATTGAAGTATTTGTTGAAAACTTTGCACAGATCAATGGATGCAAGAGATCCAAAGAATGTGAGGTACTCTGAAATTTATTTAGAGAGAAGCAACAGGATTAATGCATCATCCCATGCTTACATGTGACCCTGGACCACAAAACCAGTCTTATATTTGTAGCAATAGCCAAAAATGCATTGTATGGGTCAAAATTATTGATTTTTCTTTTATGCCAAAAATCATTAGGATATTATGTAAAGATCATGTTCCATTAAGATATTTTGTAAATTTCCTACCGTAAATATATCAAAATTTAATTTTTGATTAGTAATAGGCTAACCATTGCTTAGAACCTCATTTGAACAACTTTAAAGGCGACTGTCATAATACTTGGATTTTTATTTTATTTTATTTTATTTTTTTACACTCTCAGATTCAAGATTCCAAATATTGTCCTATCCCAACAAACCATACATCAGTGGAAAGATTGTTTATTCAACTGAAAGCTTAATAAATAAATAAATAAATAATGACAAAAAAATTATGACTGGTTTTATGGTCCAGGGTCACATATTATGCAGTTATAATATAACTAGTAAGGGAATGTACAGGAATGTTAATGCAATTTCTATCATGATATGGAGCCAAAGGTTAGTAATGGCATCAAATAAGAATCCTCCAATCACCAGCTACAAATAAAGTTCTGCTGCGCTGAAAAATAGGCATTTCAGTTTGAGTAGGATATTATTAGATTCTTATTTGACACCTTAAGGTTCCTCATGTACTGTCGTTTTTAATTTATGGCAGATGTTGTAATAGCAATCATTACATTCCTTAAGGATTTCTGGACTAGTAGCTCAGATCATTTTGAAAGAATTTAATGAGAAGTGTCCATAATAAATTATTACACACTGAACTCAGTTTGAGACAAAGCCTCTTCTGAAACATTCAGAGATTTTTTTTTCTGGAGACAATCCAGGAAAGCAGGAAATTATCACGATTAGTAAATTAAAAAAAATTAGTAAAGCTGATCAATCGAGGTACCATCACCCCCATCCTCACATCAAGAACACTGTGTGCCTTCAACCAAAGATATGAATGATTTCAGTGAATCAGATGGGAAAACACAAGAATCGGTCATTGAAAAATCCTATTATGATTATGGGGCTACATTTCCCATTAGTGCCCATTATGATTATGACTTTGGAGTACATAGAGAGGCTGCAATGCTGCTTAATAGCTGTGCCTGGACCCTATAAATAGCATTAGCGCACAATTATACCGCTGGCCAGAGTGAAGGATCAACTGTTTATACTGTCACAAATCACGACACCATTTAACTAACACAGAGCTTAGATGTATTTTAAAACACACCTGTTGTGATATCCATCTACAAACACTCAAATAAATCAGCATTCCTAACCCATTTTACTTTTATTTTACAAATAAAATAGGTAATTGATAGGATGTGAAAAGTTGCTGTTTTCCATAGACAGGGGAAAAGAGAAATGATAGGGAAAGGAGCGACGGGACGTCTGTGATGTTACTTGAGCTTATTGACTTTCGAATTAATTACATTTAACATCATCAGTGTTTTAGATGGTTGACCATACTGAGGTGATGGCATGGGTCTACATCTACATCCACCTGTCTGTTTCACTTTCTCTCATCGTATATCAGCTAACAAGTGTTGTTAATGTTTCAGACAGCTGGATAATTTCAGCTCTTGTATAAGTGATCTCAGGTTGTCTGTTTAAATCAGCTCTATATTTACTGAGCCGAAAAGGTATTTAAATATGTTGCTCCCTAGTTCCTCGCTGGAGTAAAATGTGAGCAGCTCAGTGTGCCAGCACGATCTTAATTAGATAGATTAGACACAGCAACACAAAGGCTGGCTGGGTAATCTGCTTTGACTGAGCTGGTTATAGGTTTGTCCTGGTTTTCATTCTGGCCTTGGTAACGTTCACGCTTTGAAGTCTCCGCGGAGGAACGCGAGAGCGAAATGAAAGAGAGAAACTGGGAAGCTGCATGATAATAAAGAGAGCTTTGGAGAAGAGACTTTGGGGGACAAAGATTTAATAATCTGATGTAATGCTTCCATTTTCTCTTCAACTTCCACTGAGCAATGCAGATCTACCCCCTTCATTTACCCTGCAAAAAATGCTACCAGTATTTATAATACAGAAAAATAAATTTTAGTGGATCTCAAGCTGTTTGTGATTTTTAATACTTGCACTCTTAAAAATAAAGGGGCTTCACAATGCCATAGAATATATATATATATATATTTTTTTTTTTTTTTTGTCTAAATGTAACCCTGGACCACAAAACCTGACATCAATAGGATATGTATATTTGTAGCAATAGCCAACAATACACTGTATGGGTCAAAATTATAGATTTTGCTTTTATGCCAAAAATCATTAGGATATTAAGTAAAGATATGTAAACATATCAAAACGTAATTTTTGATTAGTAACTTCATTTGGACAACTTTAAAAGTGATTTTCCCAATATTTTTAGAATTTTTTTTTTTTTTTTTTTGCACCCTAAGATTCCAGATTTTCAAATAGTTTTATTTCGCCCAAATATTATCCTATCCTAACAAACCACATCAATGGAAACCTTATTTATTTAGCTTTCAGGTAATGTATAAATCTCAATTAAAACAAAACAAAACAAAAAAAACTTGTGACTGGTTTTGTGGTCCAGTGATTAACATCTGAAGAACCTTTCTGTTTCACAAAAGGTTCTTTGTGGTGAAAGAAGTTTCTTCAGATTATAAAAAGGTAAGAAACAGATGGTTCTTTAAAGAACCTTTGACTGAATGGTTTCTCAATGGCATCGCTGTGAAGAACCTTTTAAAGCACCATTATTTTCAAGAGTGTATCTTGTCTTCAGATTTCTCTGGAGAGTGAGGCACTGAAACTGAGACATAAAAGACTAGCTTGTCTAAATAGAGCATTAACTGCTTCTTAAATTTCATTGATATAACTGGAAATGTGTTCGTATGTCATTTTTTGGCCTGTTTTGGTACATACACACATACATTTGCTTTATATTTAGGACAAAATACTTGTTGAATAATTATGTTTTTATTCATGCTTTCATAAAGACACTTTGAGGCTAGCACTTCACTTTAAACAATGCCCAAACATAACCTTTAAAACACTATCTGGAAATTACGATTAAGGGATTAAGTTCATTTCTGATTGACATAAAATAAATTACTGTTTGATATGTATTATCCCAAATGACATCTCATAACTAAATTCCACTGTGAGATTTTGTGTTTCAGTTAATGGCAATTCTGGCCTGAGGTTACCATGAAAAAACCTGAAATTTAAAGCTCTAAAAGTCGTTGTCTAACTCTGCGTCAAACAATGACATCACATGTAAAGAAGAAGGAAATTTCTACTTAATTACAAAATAACTAATATCATATGCATAATCAAAAATATATGGCTATGTGGCTTAAATATCCAAACATCAATTACTTAATGCACCTGAATCCTCAATTTTTTAATGTATCGTTTAAAAAGGAAGCATTTAACTTCATAAACAACAATAATATTAGCATATGAAAGAATTGAAAAGAAATGACACAACTGAAATATCGGATTCATAATGAACAACAAGATGCAGTATAGCGTTCAACTGAACTGGAAACTCAGGTGGGCCTAAAAATAAAACTAGAGTGTTCTGAGCACAATGTTTCGACTCACATCCTCTAGCCTTACACAAGTAAAACACTGAAAGCTTAATAACACAGCCAATTCAGCTCACCGCACTTTCAGGTGGCGTCGTACCATTATGTGCAATTAAAGCCTATCTTGACACTATTCATTAGTTGTACAATAATAGTTAAAAATAGTTTGATGCAACAATATATTCAATGTAAAATGTGACCCTGGACCACAAAACCAGTCTTAAGTAGCACAGGAATATTTGTAGCAATAGGCAAAAATACATTGCATGGGTCAAATTATTGATTATTTCCATTTTCTACCATAAATATATCAAAACATAATTTTTGTTTAGTAATATGCATTGCTAAGAAGTTCACTTGGACAACTTTCAATTTTCTCTATATTTTTTGCACCCTCAGGTTCCAGATTTTCAAATAGTTGTATTTCAACCAAATATTGTCCGATCCTAACTATTCATACATCAATGGAACACTTATTTATTCATCAGAGTATGTACAAAATACCCTTATGACTGGTTTTGTGGTCCAAGGTCACACATGGCTTTTCCAATTGAAGTAGTCTGCATTGTTTCATCTTTTGGTCTCACAGTGACTGCTGAATATCCAAATGCACTAACTGCATCTTTCAGTAAAGATGGTTTTAATAACCTAGTGGATTCCCTCTCCTTTGGCCCCATTAAAGGCTGTCACACATGATAACACATAATCTACCATGTCTCTATTTCTCATCACGAACAGCTCAAAAGCTTTATAATATGTCCAATTTGAGAGACATAAGAGAAGCCCTTTCGAATGGCTCAAGCTTCACCTCGACTTTCAGCTCGACAAAACACACCAAGAACAGTACAACGCTTCTCAAAAGCTGAGAAAGGGGAAGGCAGTCTCTCGGTGAGGGGAAGATCGACGGGGCTCGTTTGAAGGGAAGAAAGGTTACTCGAGCGCAGCGGGTAAGAGGTCTGATGCGGGAAGGTAACGGGAATGGCGACCTAGAAGCTTCTACATCTATTGCAGATGGTCTCTGGTCGGGGAGGCAGGGAGGAGGCGCAGGTTTAAGATCACTCACGGTAGAATACATATTCGGTGTAGCTGGCCCAGATTTTGTCGTCAGTCTGCTCGTGGGCGAAGGCGCAAGTCCCTGTGGAGTTGCAGGCCACCATGTGGAAGCCGGCGTCGGCTAACCGGTCGAAAGCCTGCTCCAAGAAAGTAAACTTGAGGTAATAGCGCGACGTGTAGCGCTCCGGCGGCCGATCGGGGTCGCGGCTCTCGTTCAGCGTTTCCCCGAAAACCTCCTTGGCGAGAGACGTCTTCCCACACACCATAATCCGAGCCACTCGCCGGAACTTGGCGTCTGTTTGGGTATCGCGCCCGAGGGTGTACGAGCCCCGGTAGCCCACGGTGATGAATCCGGAGCACTTCCCGTCGCCCGCGCCCGACGCCAGGCTGGAACAGGCGACCGCCCCCAGGCTGCGGACCACGTCGGCGCTGGGCGAGGACTCCTCGGGGTCGCTCTGGCAGCCCTCGTCGCCCAGAGAGTTCTGCTTGCTGATCTTTGGCGCCAGCAGCTTCACAAGTTCGGGGAGGTTGAAGAACTCTGCCTCGCGCTGCAGCCGTCCTCGCTCCGGGAAATGGTCCGGGAGGACGAGCTGCCGGTCTCGCATGTAGTCCAGAATGTAACGGAAGAGGAAGCCGTCTCTGTCGACGAAAAAACGGCCCTTGGTGTCACGCGCCAAGCTCTTGGTGCTCTTCTGGCTGAACATCTCCCACAGGAGCGAGTCTGGCACACTTGTTAACGTGGAGTAGCGGGTGATGTACACCTGACCCCCGACGTTTAGTTCGATAATTTCTGGAAAGGCCAGGTCCTCTGCAGGAAGGCCGCTAGCGTTGTCAGGTAAAGCCATATTTCTTTTGAAAGGTTTGAAAATAAAAAGTCAACACTGTGCGGACAAATACAAGTGGAGTAAATATCAATATTTTGTAATGTCAGATATATCCCTGTGAACTGACAATACCTCTCCAGTTCACCTCAGTCGCAAAACACAATTTACACATAATAATCCTTTAGTAAAGAGTTACAAAATGATGTAAGTTAGCAGACGGGGCTCATAAAAGCTCACCAATGCAAAATTACTGTCCGCATGGAGTTCCTTTCATTTGTCCACGTCCATCATCGAAGGTCCCAAACAACGTCCAATGCACAGAAACCTATCGTAAGTCACACAGAACAAGCGCTGGAAAATGCCATCTAAAGAGCCGTCTGTGAGCAAGTGTCACGAAAATGTTTTGGGAAATGTCCATTGAAGAAACTGATGTGAATAATAAAGCGTCATGATGTATTTCTCACGGGGTGAGTGTTTATCGGTGCTCTCGCTGTTGCTCCACTCGCTGTTTCTCTGACTGTGCGCACTGCAACTGGACCATAATATTCCCGTGAGTCGGCCACGCCCCTACGCTGCGACGTCATCAGCGCTAACCCCGCCTCCGATGCTGTGGCATCATCCGCAAACGCTTCATTAAAACTCACTTCTTTACCAGAAGTCAAACGAATAATACATTTTGAGGCATTTCATAACACTTTGTTTACTTTGTGATTTATAAAGCATGAAGGCTATTTATTTATGTATCTCTGTATTAATTTCATTTTTTTATTATTATTATTTCTTTATTATTTTTAAAAGGGACAAAGCACATTAATTAACATAAGCACTTAAGTCTGTTATGTAAATGTGCCAGATTTAGACATACCGGCTAATTTTCATCTGCAGTCCCTGGCAGTTTGATGGTAGAAACCAAACTTATATTAAATTATATTACTTGTATTACCTTACATTAATAAAAATCTTACTTTTATTGTTAATCACCTCATTGTGATTACATATTATTACCGTTATTATTGTTATAACTAACATTATTATTCAGTTGGGGGTGTTCTGTTCACATTTCTAAATGTTAATCATACATTTTCAGTAACGAATTTCCGAGTTTAGAAGGTACCAATAAAATACACGAAACAGAAATAACTTGAAACAAAATGTGACCCTGGATCATAAAACCAGTCATAAGGGTCTTTTTTTATTATTATTATTGAGATTTATACATCATCTGAAGCTTTCGATTGATGCATCGTTTGTTAGGACAGTATTTGGCCGAGATACAACTATTTGAAAATCTCCAATCTGAGGGTGCAAAAACAGTCAAAATATTGAGAAAATCGCATTGTCCAGTAATAGCAATGCATATTACTAATCAAAAATTAAGTTTTGATATATTTACGATAGAAAATTTACAAAATATCCTCATATTT
This sequence comes from Cirrhinus molitorella, assembly GCA_033026305.1. Taxonomy (NCBI): domain Eukaryota; kingdom Metazoa; phylum Chordata; class Actinopteri; order Cypriniformes; family Cyprinidae; genus Cirrhinus; species Cirrhinus molitorella. The sequence continues at coordinate 4,331,574 of CM065129.1, forward strand.
ACTTAATATCTTAATGATTTTTGTCATTAAAAAAAAAAAAAAAAAACGATAATTTTGACCCATAAAATGTAATGTTGGCTATGTTGGTGCTACTTAAGACTGGTTTTGTGGTCCAGGGTCACAAATATTAAAATAGAATGTAACACTGACACCTAGTGGATAAAAAGCTCTGACCAGATGTTTCAGAATCACACACATATCATTATGAGTTCATTCCATAGGTGTAATGGTTTTTCTACTGTACAAACTGTATTTTCTATCCCCTTCCCTAAACCTACAGAAGATGTCTGCTATTTTTAGCTTACAAAAAACTATGATTTCTATGCTTGTTTCCCCATGGGGACCAAAAAAAAAAAAGTCCCCCATGGGTCACAATGTACTGTTTTTTCTTTTCTTGTGGGCACATTTGTGTTGACTCTCTCTCTCCAGCTCTGTATTTCATGGGAAAGCTAAGCTGAATGCAGGGCTGCACTGTGTCTCTCTCGAGTCGAATCTCACAGATGCCCACAAAGCTGCACTGCAGAGGATCAAATTGAGTTTGCAGTCGAGATAAAGGCACATCAACACACAGGAAGCAGCACAATGCAGCAAACACTTGTTTATCAGTGAATACACTGTAAGCGTTTCAGTTTGTTTTTATACACTTGCCGTGTGGACAACCCTTTGTAAGGGTAACATTACTTATAATAGTATGCTAACATTTATAGTTTTCTGTGCTGCAGATTGCAGTGTGGACAGCTTTGTTGACTGTAGCGGGTCAGCATCAGTGTTGTCATAGTTTATTATTGAGTTTGTTGAGATTGTCAGGGCAGCTGTCTGATTCAGCCTCGAACAATTCGCTGATGACACTGATAACTTCCATCTGGACTGCTATGGGAAAACAACAAACAAATAACTGCAAAATCTTAATGAGGCAAATGATTTACATTATTTAGGTGAAATATATAAATCAACAGCTATGTTTACATTCACCTATTATTATGCACATTTTGGAATTGATAAAAATAAATGCAAAACAGTGTAAAATTGCTAAAAACGTGCATGAAAACACAAGTTGGATTTTTTTTTTTTTTTATAGATAGGAAGACATGCATATAAACTGTGATAGAAACATATTTTATTTCCTTGATGTGCATCAAAAAAGGCATGTGTCTGGATAACTGGACTAACCACTGCACCACTGCAAACATCAGCATCTGAACACAAGATAACAGTGACAGTGTTTGTTATTGCATGTCCTCTGGCACAGTTCATTTGTTATGTAAAAAAAAAAAAAAAAAAAGAGCCACAGGTTTCCTTGGTTGCAGCAAGTTTGTGTTGGCTTCTGATTTTATTCTCTTGAACAAATAGGATGAAAACAGCTTTATTCACCAATGTTTTATGCGATATTCTAATTTTACTCATAAGTTGAATTCGCAACTTTCGAAACTTTAAAAATCCAAACTCTGCTATAAAGCAGCTTTAAAAGACAACAGTGTCATTGTCATTATTCGGCTCCAGGCAGTTTAGTGTTGATTCAGTTCAGTTTAATAACAGAGCCCATGTTGGAAAATTCATGAATTATGAATGAGTTTGATTCGCCTATAAAGCAGCTCCACGGAGGACAACAGTTTCATCATCCAGCGCAGTTTAATTTAAGTTTAGTTCTCATCCTGTGGTGTCAGTGCAGTGGATCATATTGATATTGGATTATATTGCTGAATACTAAACCCCAACTGAGCAGGCCAAAGGCCAAAAACCCAAACTCCATCGATGACAGAAGGCTCAATCAGGGAACCAGTTCTCCTCTGTCCTTAATGAATGAAGCTGTGTGATATTGATCAAGGAGTGTCACAGCAGCATTATGTGGGAAGTAAGAGTTGTAGTCTGAAGTATGAAGGCGTAGAGGTAGACAGCGCTTATCAGTGGCCTTAAACATGATGAGTATCTTTCTGAATAAAACTGTTTCAGTATCAGCTGCTCCTGTCATTATGCATTTATAGCCGGCTATTAGGGATCTGTGCGAGGGTTTGTTCATTCGCTGGGGTCTTTGTAGCTTCATTAGACAAGGATCATTTCTCACTTCTGCAGTATCTGCCACACTATGTCCTCATTAATCACACAGTTCATCAAAACTTGAAACTTGAACTTCATAGGCCAGACAATCCAGAATCACAGTGTGTGAAAGACAGGATTTATGTTCTGCAGCAGTGGAGGCCAGAGTTTAGAGTTAAAATTCATCTATTATTCCTCTAAAACGCTTGTCCTCTGTAGGTTCATGAGCGGTGTTGGGGGTAATGCATTACAAGTAACACAAGTTACGTAAACAGATTACTTTTTTCAAGTAACTAGTAAAGTAATGCATTACTTTTTCATTTGAGTTACTTTTTTTCCAACAAAAAACGTAATGCCAGTTACTTTTTGTTTCCTTTATGTCTTCAATCCCATTTTATTAACCAGTGTCTTTGCTGCTGAACTTTGTTGATCCAATTCAACCGTGCTAATAAGCAGTGTTGGGGAAAGTTACTTTTATGGAAAGTAATGCATTACATTACTTTTGCGTTACTTTTTAAATCTGGGCAGGGCTTGATGGTTTGTTTTTAATATAAAAAAGTCTGATTCTTAGCAAATATAAAAGCCCTTTCACACCAAAATGAAATCAACTAAGGCTGAAGGAAAATTAAATTGATGTCTGTACAGTAGAACTGTAGGAAAAGAAAGTTCAACGCTCTTCAGCAATGAGAAAACACAAATGTTAATCTAAAGTAAGTTTTGCTTATTAGTACACTGCAAAAAAAAAAAAAAAAAAGACTCAGATTTTAGTCTTGTTTTCAGCCAAAATATCTAAAAATTCTTAAATCAAGAAGGATTTTCAAGACAAAAAATTATTGTCTTGTTTTTCTGAAGTGTTTTTGCTTGAAACAAGCAAAATAATCTTGTTTTCTGTTTGAAATAAGATTATTTTGCTTACCCCATTGGCAGATTATTTGCTTGTTGTAAGCAAAAACTCACTTAATTTTGACTTCTTTTTTTTTCTGAAAACAAGAAAATAATTATTTACTTGTCTAGAAAATCCTTCTTGATTTAAGATTTTTTTTTATTTTTTTATTTTGGCTGGAAACAAGACAAAAAAAATCTAAGTAAGAAAAGTATTTTTGCAGTGTACGGTTGAATTGGATCAGCAAAGGTCAGCAGCAAAGTCATTTGTTAATAAAATGGGATTAAATGCATAAAGGAAACAAAAAGTAACTGGCGTTATTTTTTCGAAAAAGTAACTCAGATATTTTCTTGGAAATTAAAAAGTAATGCGTTACTTTACTAGTTACTTGAAATGCATTACCACCAACACTGCTAATAACACAAGCAAAACTTACTTTAGATTAACATTTGTGCTTCATTTTTCTCATTGCTGAAGAGTGTTGGACTTCATTCTTCTACAGTTCTACTGTACAGATGGGAATTTACTTTTCCTTCAGCTTATTCAATTCACTTTGTGTGAAAGGGCTTTTACATTTGCTAAAAATCAAACTTTTTATATTAAAAACAAACAAGCAAGCCCTGCCCAGATTTACAAAGTAATGCAGAAGTAATATAATGCATTACTTTCCATAAAAAGTAACTAAGTAAAATAATTAGTTACTTTTTAAGGAGTAACACAATATTGTAAGGCATTACTTTTAAAAGTAACTTTCCCCAACACTGTTCATGAGTGAACATCTTGGGTGGAGGACAGAGGAACACACACATATTCACTTCATCTCTGCTACACGTCTTTGAATGATTTAACCACTTCCTGTTCTCTATTGTTTGTCATTTGATGAAGGCTTGTTTGGGCTGATACACGTTCCTTAATGTACAGCACTGCAAATAAAGGCTTTTTTTTAAATATTTAAATCTATGTGTCTGGATGTTGACTTTTGGCGCTAAAAGAAATCTACAATTGCTTTTTTTATATCAATTTTATATTTTACTAGGCATAAAGAATGACTTTTTAGCAATGCTTTATTACAATGAAAAAAAAAAAAAAACAAGTATGGAATTTAAGTATGGAATTAGTAAGTAAAATTAGCAAAGGAAATAAGTGAATTTAACGTGTAGTTAGAGTTTGATGAGTAATTTTTACTTCATTATTTTAATTTTACCCTGCAGTCCTCCAGTACTATTCACTCAGCCACAGTTTTTAAACTTTACTCAAACATCATAGCACTAAAATACAAAAAATGCCATTAAAGTACGTGGTTCACTTACAAACATGTACTTAAGCAAGTAGACTGCTCCTTATTGTTTTTTAAGGTTATATGTTGAATGTAGTTACAAACCAAATGAACACAGAGACCTCAATATTTGGCACATGATACACAATGACCATAACAATCAGTGAATAGCTTTTGAGTATGAATGGGTCATTTTGAGTAGAAAATCCACTCTAGATGTTAAAAACAGCAAGTTTCTTAACCTAACAACAAAAGCAGCCATAAAACAGTGTAAATGCATCTCGAAAACAGCCCAAGTGCATGATGGGAACAATGGGATCATTACTTAAACAATCTGTGCAAAAATAACAAACAATTCCAAGTAAAATATACTTAAAAATTCAATTCTACAAGCTAATATTGAGTACTAATATTTAATTTACTTTTTTTTTTTTATTCTTGCCTGAACTAAAGTATTTAATGTAAAAATTACATGTATTTTTCTGTATTATTTACTTCACCACAAAATCATTTTTATCACTGTATGTCTGTAAATAAAAAATGTATGCCTGTAATGCCTGTTAGCACAAAGCTGGTCCTGTACATGTGACATGTCAAGAAAACAGGAAATTACATCACAAAGGGGACATCCCAGACACTCATGTCAAGATCAGTTTGATTCTTAAACATGATTTGACCTTTTTATAACATGCAGGATCCTGTATTTGCTTTTGCTGGCTAGCCAGTAAGTTTTAGATCGGTTTGCACTGAGGCTGGACTTTAGTGACCGTAACTTACGCTGCACAGCTGCTCTTGTTCTGGATAAGAGATTTTAAACTCAAACTGGACCAATCAGCTGTGAGCAACTGAAACATCTTTGACGCAATCAAGCCACTCCCCAGTGTCTCTGGCTTTAACTTGAAGGTTAACCTGTTTCACAGCATGTGATTGGCTGTCGATTACTGATGTCACACTTTCATGTGCACACACTGCAGTTATTCATGAACTCAGGATCAAAGCTTGAGTTGACAGAGAAAGCTGATGATCAGTGTCATGGTTTGTTAAAGCTTCATGGTACAAGCTTCAGGTCATGATTAAAAAAAAAAACATCTGATAAATAATGATCAGTATATGTTATGTATTCACGGTTTAAGGAAATTGACCCTTTTTAAAAATGATAACTTAAAGATTACTTTTCTGGAAAATTCTGTAATAGTTGCATATGAGTCCCTCAGTTGGCCTCAGTGTGAAAAGATGGATCTCAAAATCATACAGTCATTGATGGAAAGGGTGCTAGAAATGCTAGAAAACCAAATAATTTATGGGACCTGAAGGACTTTTCTGATGAACAGCGGTCAGTTTAACTGTTCAGGACAAACAAGGGACTCGTGAACAACTATCACTAAACAACAACAACAACAACAACAACAAAAAAACACAGCTGTGGATCATTCAGGGAACAACACAGTATTAAGAATCAAGAGTACACTGTAAAAAAAACAAAAAACAATTTGAGTGAACTTAAAATAATTTGTTGACCTGCTGCCTTAAAATTTTAAGTTCAGTCAACTCCAATAAGTTTATTCAAGTTGAAATGTTAAGTACTAAATGACAACTTAGATATTCAAGTTGACTAAACAAAAAAATTGTTTGTTAAACTTAACAGCTGTGTTTGTTACTTGGCTGCCTTAAAATTTTAAGTTGAATCAACTCAAATATCTAAGTTGTCACTTAATAAAATGTAACATTTCAAGTTGACTAAACTTAAAAAAATGTTACCTGGCTGCCTTAAAATTTTAAGTTAACTCAAGTAGTTTTTTTTTACAGTGTATGTAAACTTTTGAACAGGGTCATTTTTATAAATTCAACTATTATTTTCTCTTGTGGACTGTGTAAACATATTTTATGTGAAATATCGTATTCAGGGTCAGTACTAAATAAATAAAAAAATAACATGCATTTTGTATGATGCCTCTTATTTTGGTAAAATACCTAACATTTTGCAGATTCTAAACTTTTGACCTCAACTGTATTCATATTTGGATCTTTTTTTAATTTAACAGAAAACTGAATTATAAATCTATCCTGCATTCAGTAGCAGTAAGGCAGCATTTCATTTTGAAAACACCAGATGTCCTTGGTGCCACCTAGTGTAAACCATGACATTAAAATACTTACTAAATCAAAGTGCAGCACTCAAATCTGAGTTGCGAAATATTGCAACTCCATTGTATGCATCCAAAAGAGTAATCCTTCCAAATTTAAATAAAAAAAAAATATATATATAAAAAACAGTGCATCTGTTTTGCAGCTGAAGTGTGAAAACATCACCTGAAGTAGATGCAGCATTGGGGTTGCCACCTCAAAGCAATGCGTTGGACTCAGCCCTGCCACATGCCATTGTGAAACAAAGTGTGTGCAGGAGCTGCTTGCAGCATGTTTTGATATCTATCAGCTCTTTGTTGTGGCTTGTGCACAGCAGCAGCAGCAGCAGCAGCAGCAGCAGCGGAAACCGTCTTAAGTAAGAACATGTGCTGCATTTAGCATGTCAGCATACGTCCTGCTCACCGCTGTCTGCGTCTCAGGAATAAATACAGAGCACTTCAATCACACAAGCCAATGAAGCTCAACGAAACTGTGTGTAAAAATTTATTTAGCATAATTTAAAATAATTTCACGGTTAGTTCATTTATACAATTTATTTTGGTTATAAAAAGGCAATTTTGACAACAATCGAGTTCCCAGTGTATAAATGTAGTACCACACACCATAGATGCGCAGACAGCACACGCGTGAAGCCGCGCTGCCTGCTATTGCTCTGAAAGATGAAACGGAAAGCAGACTGTCACAATCACTCGTCATTCACCAACGGCGCACCTGACAGTGATATCAGCGCTTGCACAGATTTCATTTCCCTTACACAGCACAACACTTACATCCAGTTTGGCAATCGCACACAAAGTCAGGAATGATTAGTCGAGACACTGTCCTGGTTTAACGACAGACTCAAACAAGTCCAGTTACTCCACAACACATCTTTGTATCCAGAGGCACTCTTTGGCCATGACAGCTCAGAAAAGGCAAAAAGTTAAAAACACAAGGCAATTAAAAAAAAAATGAGTTTCAGTTATTAAAACATTGGCTGTCTAGTCACAGGTTTCCACACCACGTCAGTTTTGCAAAATGTTTAACCACGACTTCCAGTTCTGAAAGCTAAAAGATCACATCAAACCCTCATAATGCCTGCAGCCCACTGTTATATTCACTGCGTTGAGACGTAAAGACGCTTCTATCAAAACAACACTGGACATAATGTGAGATGAAGAGACTAAATACAGACTTTGGGCCTGTTACTGAACATGCAACACCAAAAATAAAACTCGTTGGTTAATAACAACATAAACCCCAACAACCACCCTTGAACGAGACACGTATGATATGTTGAGCGCAGTTCGGCGTGCGGCCGCTCAGGGTTTGTACTATGGACCCTGCGGATTAGCATGCCTGCCGCTCAGTCTTTGGGCGCTTTGGTGTTTGTGAGGCGTTCGCTGGCTCTGAGGAATGAGGCACCGACTAAAAACAAACGGCCAGATAAGAGTAACGTGAGTAAGGCATGCAGAGTCACCCGACCGACCATCTCTGAACAAGAAAACACAGGCCGCTGCCTAAATCTGCCATCGCGACAACAGTACTAATACTCGTTTAGCAGCGGGACGCAGCCCTTTATGAAAGCACATAAGGCACGATTCTCAGGACGATGGGTTAGTCGAGCGAAAAATGAGTCATATTTAACCCCAAAATTAGATTTTGGATTAAAAATATCTACTTTGGATCATTAAGACTTTTTGCATTGGTAAAATATAATCGGAAATGTGCAACCTGACAATATTTGTAGTAATATGTGTGTGTGTGTGTGTGTGTGTGTGTATATATTATATATATATATATATATATACACACATATATATACACACACACACAGTACTGTGCAAAAGTATTTTAAACAACAAAAAAATTATTTTAAGTCAGCCATTTCCATTTTTTGTTGTATTGTGTCAGTATGAAATATCAGTTTACATTTCCAAATATTCATTTTGCCATTTATTGTAATAATCCAGTGAGATTTTTGTTTGCACAAGGAGTCTGACAACAGCCAGTGCTCCACACAGAGATTTGATCCAGTCACCATCATCATCATCATCATCATCATCATCATCTGTCTGGAATGACATGAAGTAACAGAACAAACTGAGACAGACTAAATTCAGAAAAACTGTGGCAACGTTTCAAAGATGCTTCAAGAAACCTACCTGCAAAGCCATCTGAAGAACTATGCGCAACTGCACCTGGGGCAAAAGCTACTTTAAATTGAAAAAGATGGTCACACCAAATGTTGATTTCATTTAATAGAAGTTAATTGACAAATAAAATCTACTTATGATTATTTTTGACAGCATCCTCATTTTATTTATTTTTTTTTTTTTACACAAGTGCCTAAAACCTTGTATTGTAGCTTTGCAGGTAGGTTTCTTGAAGCATCTTTGAGACGTGGCTACAGTTTTTCTGGATTTAGTCTGTCTCAGTTTGTTGTGTTTCTTCATATCATTCCAGACAGGTGACGATGATGATGAGGTCAGATCTCTATGTTGAGCACTGGCTGGTGTCAGACTCCTTGTGCAAACAAAAATCTCACTGGATTACAACAAATAATGGCAAAATTAATCATTGGAAATGTAAACTGATATTTCATACTGACACACTACAGCAAAACATAGAAATAGCTGACTTAAAATCTGACTTAAAATGATGAAAATACTAGTGGCCTATAACTTTTGCACAGTACTGTATATACGTAAAAAAGAATAAAAAACTCAGGGAAGACTTTCATTCTTGCATTGTGGGGAACTTTTTGGCATCACTGGAGTTTCCCTAAAACTCTTAATGGTCCTCAAATATAACTGTTCCTGATTTTGGAGTAAAACACACCCTGCAGTTTTCTGCAACCCAAACAATCCACTTTTACAACACAATATTGCGGTTTTAACAAAATCATTTCGAAGGCACACCATAGATTTGGCTGTGACTGATCTGATGTGCCGACCTCATTCAGTCTTCATTATATTGCACATTTATCTAAACGCACAGGAGTCAGGGCAGTAGAAGTAATCTACCGCTAATCTAGTTTTCATCGAGTGGACCTGGCAACAAACTCTTATTAATCAAGGAAAACAGGCAAGCAACTTCAACAGAGGGAATGAGATAAAGAAATCAGAAAGTCCTTAAAGGGCAAGTGAGAATAGATGGGTAGAAACACCAGGATGGGCCCCTGCACAGCTTGTTTATGAGTTCGTATGCGTCGGCGGCCGACTATAAGAGCACACACTTCTTGGCGTTCTTTTTGGTAACAGGGTAAAGCACGGCACGCACGGCCTCCACGAACACCTCCCTCACGCCCTCCTGCAGGAGCGCAGAGCACTCCATGTATTTGATGGCTCCGATCTGCTTTGCCAGAGCGCCTCCCTGCTGGTGAGTGGTGGGAGCCAGGCCCTGCTCCTTCAGCTTCTTGACCGTCTCCGAATCCGAGCGCAGATCCCGCTTGGTGCCCACCAGGAGGATGGGAACGCTGGGGCAGTGGTGGGACACCTCCGGGTGCCACTTGTGGCGCACGTTGGCGAAGGACGAAGGGCTGCCGATGGAGAAGCAGATGATGAAGACGTTGGTCTGCGGGTAGGAGAGCGTGCGCAGACGGTCGTACTCCTCCTGCCCCGCCGTGTCCCACAGGTTGAGGCTGACGGTGCGGCCGTCGACGCTCATCTGAGCGCTGTAGTTGTCGAACACGGTGGGGATGTACTCCTCGGGGAAGGCGTTCGTCGTGTACGAAATGAGGAGGCACGTCTTGCCCACCGCCCCGTCGCCCACCACAACACACTTAATGGTCTGCATTCTGCGTCCTCACGGGCAGCGGCACCTGCGGTCGAGATCACACTTTGAGACGCCGCACAAGAAACACACTGATACGAGCCATTTTTACAGAATGGGTTCAAAGTCAGAGTTGGAAACGTCTTGGAAAAACATTGCTTTTCCCATAAATTTTGTTTTTATGCAAATTGTATAATATCCAGAGTACTCATTTCTAGTCATTCTGCAGCCACTACTGAAAACACAGCAATACGTCATTCAAAAAGAAGATTTTAGTGCCATCATAAAAAAAATTAAAATTAAAATCTAAGATGACAAGATTAAAGTCATAATATTACTAGAATAAAGACGAAATTACAAGAACAAAGTCAGAATGTTTTGAGAATAAATTCAAAATATTACATGAATCAAGTCGAAATTATGAGAATAAATTCGAAATATTATGATAATGAAGTCTAACTATTTCAAGAATATATTGGAAATATTACGAGAATAAAGTCAAAACATTACGAGAATAAAGTCGAAATATGAGAAAGTCTGTTTCGAGAATAAAGTCAAAATATTATGAAAATAATGTACAAATATTACATGAATAAAGTCGAAATATTATGAGAATAAAGTCGAAATGTTAGGAGAATAAAGTCAAAATATGAGAATAAAGTCAATGTTTTGAGAATAAATTCAAAATATCACATGAATCAAGTCGAAATTACGAGAATCAAGTTGAAATATGAGAAAGTCTGTTTCGAGAATAAAGTCAAAATATTATGAAAATAAAGTCAAATATTACATGAATAAAGTTGAAATATTACGAGAATAATGTAGAAATATTATGAGAATTAAGTCGAAATATTATAAAATAAAGTTGAAATATTATGAGAATAATGTCGAAATATTACGAGAATAAAGTCAAAATATAATGAGAATAAAGTCTAACTGTTTCAAGAATAAAGTCGAAATATTACGAAAATAAAGTTGAAATATTATGAAAATAAAGTTGAAATATTACAAGAATAAAGTTGAAATGTTATGAGAAAATCTAAATAATATGAGAATAAAATCTAAATAATATGAGAATAAAGTCGAAATGTTATGAGAATAAGGTCAAACTGTTTCGAGAATAAAGTCAAAATTATAAAGATTTTACAAGATTAAAGTTCTAATAGTTTTACATGTAGCCTATTGCATGCAAATAGCCGGATTTGAGAGCACTGGGAGATATTACAATATCTCCACTTTTATATTCTGTCAGTTTTATAGTAAAATACAAAAATATGTCTATTACAACGTGTTTTTCGGCTGTTTAAGCGGCATGTGAATCAGTTATCTTTACGGTTACAATAATGAGACATTTGTTTCATTAAATTAGGCTGTATTGTTTATTTCCATTCCTTCTGATGTTCCTTCAAATTTATATGTTTCTAGAAATTTGAAATAAAGAAGAAAAACACATTTATAATTTGTATTTTGTGATAAAACTGGCTGAATTTGAAAGCTGAGCTGTGTTACACTAAAAGCAACAAAGCACAACATTATTGTGATTACTGGGTGGCTGGCGCACTACAAATAATGTATGGAAGTTGTTAAATATTATTTCAATCATTTACTGCATTATACCATTAATAAAACAGCTTGTGAATAATCACTTAACATTATATGCCTCAGAAAAGACAACTATATAATTTGTCAACGATTTGGAGCCTACTTCAACCTTTACAGCGTTTTATTGTTGTTTTTAATTACATAAAACATGAGGAATAAAAAGTTGGACAACACTGTTTTTGTGAACAATATTCAAATACATTCCACTGGCCTGGCAACTTCTCCTGGTGCTCTCAATCTGGACCTCGGCATGTGCAATATATACTCTCAAAATATTATAACTGCTCTCAAGTAAAGGATTACGTGTTCCCTTTTGTCACTACCGAAACAATGATGACATGTTTTGATCGTGACTGTTATAGCAGTGATAGTTTAATAGGATAACACCCAAAAAACAATGCAGCCTGAAACTGAAACCAAAACTCCACTAAATGTTTCAGTCGTGACAATTTCAGATACTTTTGAAGCTATAGCTCAAAAATGCTGCTCGGCACATGGTTAGCTAGCACAGTTCTCAACAGATGTACACATATAAAAACTAAATCTTATGGAAAAACTCCCAAAAAGCGTTTAATTATAGAAAAATGGTGTTGTGTAGGGATATTCTTTAGTGTTACACACAGATTTTTCATACTTTTGAACTCTCACATCATAGGGCTATGAGAGAGAGAGAGACGCACAGGAATATTTCCTGATCATAAATGTAGGGGTTGTACTGTTAAATCAGTCTCAGACAATGGACTAAAACACTGTTTTGGTAGTGACATAAAATGCAGGACACATTTTTTACATAAAGTTTCAGAATTTACAAAGAAATCATCAAATCTATAAACCTATATCTATATCTATATATATCTATATATATTGTGGGTTTCAATAGATAACAGAAGGAGTAGTAAACATGACATCTTAGTAAACTTAGTAAACATCTGAATACTTAAATGCTTTTTAGATGTGTTTTTTGATTGTGGGACAGCAGTTTGCACCAATTCTGTAGAATGGCCCATATACATTTTGTACTTTGTGGAAAAAAAAAGCACAATTTCTACCAAAATAGTTATTATATTTGGTATTGACACTGTCATAAAAGAAAGACATTAAGCAAATTAACATGAATGTGCTGAAAGCTTCCTAAATATCAAGTTTTGGTAGTGACAAAAAAAAAAAAAAAAAAAAAAATGCACGACATATTTTTTACATAAACTTTCAAAGAAAACAATTTATAAAGAAAACATAAAATATATTTTTATTCATTTATTTGGAGTATCCATTAAATGATGATTTTATATATATTAAGGTTACTGGTATTTTAAATATTATTGTGGGATTCAATAGAAAATAGAAGGATCTTAGTAAACATCTAAGATTTGGATACCTAAAAGCTTTTTAGATGTGTTTTTTGATTGTGGGACAGCAGTTTGCACCAATTCTGTAGAATGGCCCATATACATTTTGTACTTAGTGAAAACCAAAACAGTTATTATATCTGGTATCAGCACTGCCATAAAAAAAGGAAAAGTTTCTTTTATAGCACTTTATCTATTTGTGTCAATAGATTTCAATTACTATACATATATTTAAAGGCCGTTTCCTCAAAATGAGTTTTTTTCTCATACACTGAGCCATAAATCTCCACTTCACACACCAAACTTTACATTTTTATTGCTGTTTTTACAGAAGGATTTGTTCATATATAATTTGCTTGATTATATACAACATTTACTCCCCCCCCCCCCCCAAATTGTACAAAAAAAAAAAAAAAAAAAATCAGTATTTTGGAGTGACAAAATGAGATACCCCAAATCCCCTCTGTAAAAGCATTTGATTATAATATGCCAAAAAAAAATTAAATAAGAATTTTAAAACTGACTTTATCCAGTGTTTAGATTTTTGTTCTAGAAATGTATGCAAACTATTGCATATTTCAATAAATAATGCATCATTTGCATATTTAAAACTAACATTTTAGAAAACTTGTGATACAAAAATGTTTGCAATTATCAATGTAATCAATCAACTGGGTAAGAAAGGTGATAACTTTTAGTTATTTTTTTTTTACCCTATTCACTTGCAGTGTCTCGCCTTAAGCAAATTAACATAAATGTGCTGAAAGCTTCTTAAATATCACATATTAATTTCTTACGAACAACATGAACTAAAAAATAAGTATGGTTTTCCTGGCACAAGCGTGGGAGAATTTTTCTAAGAGCTGTAATTAAGTTCTAACTTTAGATGTATTTGTGTTTTTTTGTGTGGAAAAATGTGTAGGTTTACACTCAGGAAAACAAACTGACCTTGTGTTTCAAATCACAGTAAAAAGAAATTCTGCAATCATAATTTGTAACCAAACCCAATCAATCACGATGAAATCAAAACATAATTTAGCAGTGTTTCGACAGAAATCCTGTCACATTTCATTCCTTACATAATTCTTTCACAAAGGGGAAGTTAGAGAATGACAAGACTCTGAAACCTGCGACCTGTGCACACTGACTTTATCAGACCGATCAGACTCTCAGGTGAGTGAAGTGTCATAATCTCTCCGACAGACTGTTACTGCGGAAGCCGCTAATGCTAGCCGCTAGATTAGCTATCAACTAACTTACTTAATAAGTCTGACTTTCACATTTAAATTCTTCAATTAACATAACAGCATGTGTTCTTAACGACGTGTTGATGTTAGTGGATTTAACGCTTCCTTAACTTTGGAAACAACTTTTTTTCCGACTGTGACATTGCTTAGCTGCTGTTAGCAGTGACTATGGTCCAAACAGCCGTCCACACCTTACACGACGATAAACACTAACGTTAACGTTACTCCCCCGTTATAATATTCAAAATATTATTATGATAAGTAGTTCACTGTACTTTCTAATTACTGTTCTTATCTTTATTAACGTTACAAGTAATGTTGTTTTCAGTTTCACTAACTGCTACTAAGTAAGGGTGGGTAAGGGTGCTTTCCTAATCTATTTATAACAATCACGCCACGAACGCGCTTTACATGTAATAATAAATAATAATAATAATAAATATTATTGATAGCAATAGCAGGCTGTGTTTTTGAGTCGTCTGTGGCTGCAGTCACACATGATCAGATTTGACATGGAGTTGCTGTGCGCGCCCAATGACAACAACTATTTCCTGTATATTTTCACACCTATAACATGCGTTCAAAACAGCAAATGGACATCAGATCAAGAACGAGTCTTCGCGTAAAACCATAACACAATGATAAAACTTATGAAATGAGTTTGGAGAAGTTCTCACCGCCTCTGAAATCCTCGCGCGCCTCTCCGACTAGCGTTCAAAACCGTGTTCGCGTGAACGCAGACACCGTGAGCTTACGACAAAACACCGCTTCAAAATAAAAGTTCATCTCTCCTCGATAGATATTTCTTGAATCCTCGATAGGAAAAAAATCAGTAGCTCAGGTATAGTTTTGCGTATGCTACATAGTCAATGTTGGGGGCGACGCATTACAAGTAACGCAAGTTATGTAATAATATTACTTTTTTCAAGTAACTAGTAAAGTAACGCATTACTTTTTCATTTACAAGAAAATATCTGAGTTACTTTTTCAAAAAAAGTAACGTCAGTTACTTTTTGTTTCCTTTATGTATTTAATCCTATTTTATTAACCAATGATGACTGCTGACCTTTGTTGATTCAATTCAACCATACACTGCAAATATACTTTTCTTACTTACATTTTTTTTGTCTTGTTTCCAGCCAAAATATCAAAAAAAAAAAAAAAAAAAAACTTAAATCAAGAAGGATTTTCTAGACAAGTAAATAATTATTTTCTTGATTTAGGAAAATACAAGTCAAAATTAAATGCTTTTTTGCTTAGAACAAGAAAAAATAATCTGCCAATGGGGTAAGCAAAAAAAAAAATCTTATTTCAAACAGAAAACGATATTATTTTGCTTACCCCATTGGGAGATTATTTAGCTTGTTTCAAAGAAAAACACACTTAATTTTGACTTATTTTCAGAATTATTATTTTTTTTTTTAATTTTTAGATATTTTGGCTGGAAACAAGACAAAAGAAAAACATTTTTTGCAGTGTACTAATAAGCAAAACTTAGGCTACTTTAGATTAACTAACATTTGTGTGCTTTTTTTTCTCATTGCTGAAGAGTGTTGAACTTTCTTTTCCTACAGTTCTACTGTACAGACATCAATTTAAGCCTTAGCCTTATTCACTTAATTTCATTTTGGTGTGAAAGGGCTTTTACATTTGCTAAAAATCAAACTTTTTTTATATTAAAAACAAACAAGCAAGCCCTGCCCAGATTTAAAAAGTAACGCAAAAGTAATTCAAAAGTAATGTAACGCATTACTTTCCATAAAAATAACTTAATAATGTAATTAGTTTTTTAGGGAGTAACGCAATATTGTAACGCATTACTTTTAAAAGTAACTTTCCCCAACACTGTACATAGTGAATAACAGACTTGGGAGTCACACTTACCTTCTTCACGGTCAAAAGGGATAGAAGCCTTAAAATGTAACTATTCTTTGTGTCAGGAAAATCAATGCAATGCATTTTTGTTCAATAATATTTTTTGATTATTATTTAGAATTTTGAGGAGATTTTATGATATTATGCGATATTTATACCATTTTAGTTAGCTATTTTTTTTTTCCATTGGAATTAATATATATTTTTGTATTTAATTATTTATATAATATTTTTCAATAAATACAAAATTTCATATTAACATAGAGTAAAAGCATTTAAAAATATATATTATATATATATATATATATATATATATATATATATATACAGAGGCTTTTGGATTCCCATTGCTTTATTTTAGACAGTTTCCTAATTTTATTAGGTTTTGCATTTAGAAATATATTTAGACATTTTAAAAGACTACTTTTTAAATTTTTAGGTATTTTTGGTTAGATAAATATCAAGTTTTGTATTATAATTACAATCAGAAACCAGGCCTGTTGCAGTCTTAGCAGTTCATCTCTCTCTGTCTCTCTGTGTGTTTTGGAGGGGTGGGTGCATGTGCATGTCAAAGTGAGAGAGAGAGAGACTCTTTTTTTTATTTTTTATTTTTTTTCTCCATGTATTCATTTTATTACACATATACTCAAAAGTTTCTCTGCTGCAGTCTTACCCATTCATTTGAATGGGTCTCTCTCTCTCTGTCTGTGTGTGTGTGTCAATTTTGCACTGTTGATATTTTAGAGTGTCACCCCTTGATTGCTGTGCACTTTTTTTCTGCACAGTGGCTGATTTGTAGTTTGTACCACCAAAAGATTTGTATTTTTTATTTATTTATTTTATTTTATTTTTTTTTGTATCACCAAGTGTCATCTCATTCCGATGAAGCTACGTTTTTTTTTTTTTATCTAAAAATTTTCAGTCAAAAGTGACCAAAGAAGGCCAGAGGGTAATAAGAATAAGTGGTGACAGTGAAGTCATTTATAATGCTACAAAATATTTCTGTTTCAAATAAATGCTGTTCTTTTGAACTTTCTATTCATCTGTGAATCCTGAAAAAAATAAAATGTATCAGTTTGAAATGTTTGAATAAATGTTTCTTGAGCAACAAATCAGTATATTAGAATGATTTCTGAAGGATCATGTGACACTGAAGACTGGAGTAATGATGCTGAAAATTCAGCTGCGCATGACAGCAATCAATTACAGTTGAACAGATATTCCCATGGAAAACAGCTATTTTAAATTGTAATAATATTTCACATTTTTACGGTATTTTGACCGAATAAATGTAGTTTTGGTTGAGCAATAACAAAAATATATAAATAAACAAATAATTATAAATAAATAAATACATCCCCAAACTTTTGAAGAAACAGAACATTAAAATTTCCCACATAAATTGTTCACTATATTCCAAGTCATAAAACAGTTTTGTGCAACAAATAGATTAAAATACAAGCCAAGTGGTTCACTTTATTTTCACATTCACTATTTCCAACATTGTTGTGGACATGCATTATCAGCATTTTACCAGAAGAAAGAACTAAAGTGAAGAAGTTTAGACATATCAGTATCATAAAATTAAATGTTAAAAACAAAAACAACTATTTTAAAAGTACAGTTGTTTTATTACAAAAGTAATATTTTTTTGTCATTTTGAGTTATAAATGTTAAGTAAATACATTTAATAATGTAGCTGCAAGCAGCGATTACCGGGGTTCAAGCACTTGAAAGCATTTAAGCACATTAGTGAATTGTTGGCCTTCTGGAAAGTATGTTAATTTACTGTACATGTACTCACTAGTTGGTTGGGCTCCTTTTTCTTTAAATACTGCCTCAATTTGGCGTGGCATGGAGGTGATCATTGTGTGGCACTGTGTGGTATGGAAGCCCAGGTTTCTTTGACAGTGGCCTTCAGCTCATCTTAATTTTTTGGTCTCTTGTTTCTCATTTCCCTCCTAGATTCTCTATGGGGTTCAGGTCTGCTGAGTTCGCTTTCCAGTCAAGCACACCAACACCATGGTCATTTAACCAACTTTTGGTGCTTTTGTCAGTGTGGACAGGTGTCAAATCCTGCTAGAAAATGAAATCAGCATCTTTAAAAAGCTGGTCAGCAGAAGGAAGCATGAATTGCTCTAAAATTCCTTTGGTAAACAGGTGCAGCGACTTTGGTTTTCAAAAAACACAGTGGACCAACACCAGCAGATGACATTGCACCCCAAATCATCACAGACTGTGGAAACTTAACACTTTTTATTATTTATTATTTATTATTATTATAACACTAATAGTGTTGATACTACACTAGGTGTGTCAAAAGCTTAACACTAATATTTCCACACTAATATAGTGTTCATACTAACCCTGATTTGTCATTAAATGTAATCTGCATTCAGTTCAACTACAAATACATGTGTATATTCAATTACAGCCAACACATTATATCAGTTTGAACCTTTATTTTCAAAAATTTAAAAGGTAACACTTTACAATAAGGTTCATTAGTTAACTACATTAGTTAACATGAATTAATAATGAACTGCATGTATACAGCATTTATTAATCGTTGTTAATGTTAATTTTAACCTTTACTAATACATTATTCAAATTTTGTTAACATTAGTTAATGCACTGTGAACTAACATGAATAAACAGTGAACAACTGTATTTTGATGTTAATGAAGATAAATACAGTAACAAATGTATTGCTCATGGTTAGTTCATGTTAGTTAATACATTAACTAATGTTTAAATAATGAACCTTATTGTAAAGTGTTACCGAACACTTAAAGAAAAAAATCACCATCAGGAATTGATCAGTTCAGTCCAAATTTTCTTAGGAGACATGGTTGCCTTGAACAGACTGAAATTAGCTTTTATTCACAAACAGTGGTCAGCAAACAAACAGTTGCTGTGAAAGCTCAATACTGCATAACAGAGAATGACCCTCACTGATTCTCATGCTTGAGCTTCCATTTACCATATCTGTTGTTTGTGTTGATAAATGTTTGTGAATAAAAAGCCTAAATTCAATGTTCATACATCATACAAAGCAATCAAGTCTCTTCAGAAAATATAGAATAAATTTGTTTTACAATCTCTTTGTGAACTTTCTGAACCATCACAGTGGTATTTGCATAAACTGTCAATGAAGGGACAGAAATCTGCTGTCAGATTTCATTAAAATAATTACAGTTGTGTTTTGAAGATGTACAAAGGTCAAAGGTTAGAAATGGCATGAGGCGGAGTACATGACTACTTTTACTTTTACTTCAATAAATTAGCCATTTAATAAAAAAATAAAAATAATATTGTGAGTTTTACCTTATTATCTTAATTTTCTTCCTCATCACTGGACTGTTTTTCCAGGGCATCTGTCACAGCCATGTCACCCTGCAGCCCAAGACCAGTTGCCCACGAAAGCTAAGCAAGGCTGAGCCTGGTTAGTACCTGGATGGGAGACCACCTGTGAGGTTAGTGAAGCCAGTAGGGGGTGCTCACCCTGTGGTCTATGTGGGTCCTAATGCCCCAGTATAGTGATGGGGACACTATACTGTAAAAAGCATTTGTCTATCATGGCTTTATAATATTCCGCATTCATTGAATTGGCTCTATTGCTCTCTCCTCTCCACCTGTAGCTGGTTTGTGGTGAGCGCACTGGTGCCGTTTTACTGTGGCTGCCGTCGCATCGTCCAAGTGGATGCACACCGGTTGTGGTTTGAGGAGAGATCCCCCCATATGATTGTAAAGCACTTTGGGTGTAAAGTGCTTTACAATCATATGGCTCTCCTCACCTAGCGACTCGATCTCCTCATTCAGCAGACCACTGACTCTCCTCGCCTAGCGACTCGCTCTCCTCACGCAGCAGACCATTGACTCTCCTCGCCTAGCGACTCGCTCTCCTCACGCAGCAGACCATTGACTCTCCTCGCCTAGCGACTCGCTCTCCTCACTCAGCAGACCACTGACTCTCCTCGCCTAGCGACTCGATCTCCTCACTCAGCAGACCACTGACTCTCCTCGCCTAGCGACTCGCTCTCCTCACTCAGCAGACCACTGACTCTCCTCGCCTAGCGACTCGCTCTCCTCACTCAGCAGACCACTGACTCTCCTCGCCTAGCGACTCGATCTCCTCACTCAGCAGACCACTGACTCTCCTCGCCTAGCGACTCGCTCTCCTCACTCAGCAGACCACTGACTCTCCTCGCCTAGCGACTCGCTCTCCTCACTCAGCAGACCACTGACTCTCCTCGCCTAGCGACTCGATCTCCTCACTCAGCAGACCACTGACTCTCCTCGCCTAGCGACTCGCTCTCCTCACGCAGCAGACCACTGACTCTCCTCGCCTAGCGACTCGATCTCCTCACTCAGCAGACCACTGACTCTCCTCGCCTAGCGACTCGCTCTCCTCACGCAGCAGACCACTGACTCTCCTTGCCTAGCGACTCGCTCTCCTCTCTCAGCAGACCATTGACTCTCCTCGCCTAGCGACTCGCTCTCCTCACGCAGCAGACCACTGACTCTCCTCGCCTAGCGACTCGCTCTCCTCACGCAGCAGACCACTGACTCTCCTCGCCTAGCGACTCGATCTCCTCACTCAGCAGACCACTGACTCTCCTCGCCTAGCGACTCGCTCTCCTCACGCAGCAGACCACTGACTCTCCTCGCCTAGCGACTCGCTCTCCTCTCTCAGCAGACCATTGACTCTCCTCGCCTAGCGACTCGCTCTCCTCACGCAGCAGACCACTGACTCTCCTCGCCTAGCTCCTCGCTCTCCTCACTCAGCAGACCACTGACTCTCCTCGCCTAGCGACTCGCTCTCCTCGCTCTCCTCACTCAGCAGACCACTGACTCTCCTCGCCTATCGACTCACTCTCCTCACCTAGCGACTCTCTCTCCTCACTCAGCAGACCACTGACTCTCCTCGCCTAGCGACTCGCTCTCCTCGCTCTCCTCACTCAGCAGACCACTGACTCTCCTCGCCTAGCGACTCGCTCTCCTCACTCAGCAGACCACTGACTCTCCTCGCCTAGCGACTCTCTCTCCTCTCTCAGCAGACCACTGACTCCCCTCGCCTAGCGACTCGATCTCCTCACTCAGCAGACCACTGACTCTCCTCGCCTAGCGACTCGCTCTCCTCACTCAGCAGACCACTGACTCTCCTCGCCTAGCGACTCGATCTCCTCACTCAGCAGACCACTGACTCTCCTCGCCTAGCTACTCACTCTCCTCACTCAGCAGACCACTGACTCTCCTCGCCTAGCGCCTCGCTCTCCTCACGCAGCAGACCACTGACTCTCCTCGCCTAGCGACTCTCTCTCCTCACTCAGCAGACCACTGACTCTCCTCGCCTAGCGACTCGCTCTCCTCTCTCAGCAGACCACTGACTCTCCTCACCTAGCGACTCGCTCTCCTCACTCAGCAGACCACTGACTCTCCTCGCCTAGCGACTCGCTCTCCTCACTCAGCAGACCACTGACTCTCCTCGCCTAGCGACTCGCTCTCCTCGCTCTCCTCACTCAGCAGACCACTTACTCTCCTCGCCTAGCGACTCGCTCTCCTCGCTCTCCTCACTCAGCAGACCACTGACTCTCCTCGCCTAGCGACTCTCTCTCCTCACGCAGCAGACCACTGACTCTCCTCGCCTAGCGACTCACTCTCCTCGCCTAGCGACTCGCTCTCCTCACTCAGCAGACCACTGACTCTCCTCGCCTAGCGACTCTCTCTCCTCACTCAGCAGACCACTGACTCTCCTCGCCTAGCGACTCGCTCTCCTCACTCAGCAGACCACTGACTCTCCTCACCTAGCGACTCGCTCTCCTCACTCAGCAGACCACTGACTCTCCTCGCCTAGCGACTCGCTCTCCTCACTCAGCAGACCACTTACTCTCCTCGCCTAGCGACTCGCTCTCCTCGCTCTCCTCACTCAGCAGACCACTGACTCTCCTCGCCTAGCGACTCTCTCTCCTCACTCAGCAGACCACTGACTCTCCTCGCCTAGCGACTCGCTCTCCTCTCTCAGCAGACCACTGACTCTCCTCACCTAGCGACTCGCTCTCCTCACTCAGCAGACCACTGACTCTCCTCGCCTAGCGACTCGCTCTCCTCACTCAGCAGACCACTTACTCTCCTCGCCTAGCGACTCGCTCTCCTCGCTCTCCTCACTCAGCAGACCACTGACTCTCCTCGCCTAGCGACTCGCTCTCCTCGCTCTCCTCACTCAGCAGACCACTGACTCTCCTCGCCTAGCGACTCGCTCTCCTCACGCAGCAGACCACTGACTCTCCTCGCCTAGCGACTCTCTCTCCTCACTCAGCAGACCACTGACTCTCCTCGCCTAGCGACTCGCTCTCCTCGCTCTCCTCACTCAGCAGACCACTGACTCTCCTCGCCTAGCGACTCGCTCTCCTCACTCAGCAGACCACTGACTCTCCTCGCCTAGCGACTCTCTCTCCTCTCTCAGCAGACCACTGACTCCCCTCACCTAGCGACTCGCTCTCCTCACTCAGCAGACCACTGACTCTCCTCGCCTAGCGACTCGCTCTCCTCACTCAGCAGACCACTGACTCTCCTTGCCTAGCGACTCGCTCTCCTCGCTCTCCTCACTCAGCAGACCACTTACTCTCCTCGCCTAGCGACTCGCTCTCCTCGCTCTCCTCACTCAGCAGACCACTGACTCTCCTCACCTAGCGACTCGCTCTCCTCACTCAGCAGACCACTGACTCTCCTCGCCTAGCGACTCGCTCTCCTCACTCAGCAGACCACTGACTCTCCTCGCCTAGCGACTCGCTCTCCTCTCTCAGCAGACCACTGACTCCCCTCACCTAGCGACTCGCTCTCCTCACTCAGCAGACCACTGACTCTCCTCGCCTAGCGATTTGCTCTCCTCACTTAGCAGACCACTGACTCTCCTTGCCTAGCGACTCGCTCTCCTCGCTCTCCTAACTCAGCAGACCACTTACTCTCCTCGCCTAGCGACTCGCTCTCCTCGCTCTCCTCACTCAGCAGACCACTGACTCTCCTCACCTAGCGACTCGCTCTCCTCACTCAGCAGACCACTGACTCTCCTCGCCTAGCGACTCACTCTCCTCACTCAGCAGACCACTGACTCTCCTTGCCTAGCGACTCGCTCTCCTCGCTCTCCTCACTCAGCAGACCACTTACTCTCCTCGCCTAGCGACTCGCTCTCCTCGCTCTCCTCACTCAGCAGACCACTGACTCTCCTCGCCTAGCGACTCGCTCTCCTCACTCAGCAGACCACTTACTCTCCTCGCCTAGCGACTCGCTCTCCTCGCTCTCCTCACTCAGCAGACCACTGACTCTCCTCGCCTAGCGACTCTCTCTCCTCACGCAGCAGACCACTGACTCTCCTCGCCTAGCGACTCTCTCTCCTCACGCAGCAGACCACTGACTCTCCTCGTCACTTATTACGTCACCACATAGAATAGTGCTGCGTATTTCAGTGCTGAGGTGAGCATACCGTCTCTGAAGTCTCTGCACTGGATACGATTGCTCTACTAAGTCCAAACCTGAAGCTGTGAAGGCCCCAAATATCTGGAAGTGTCTCTTTGGTTCACTCTTTGGACAGATTTCCAAGTTGATCTTGGACCCAGAAAAGTGAGTAATGTCAGATCGTACTGTGGGTAGAGCCAGTGTTTCAGGTTCACCCCTCATCTGAAGCATTTGTAAGGCCATTGGTAGGATCATGGTTCACTGCGCTCCATCGTCTAGTATGGTGTGTACCTGAAACCACTGTAAGAAGCACTCTGAAGGTTGCACTTGCGGGTGTGAGGTAAATACGACTCTCTGACATGCTTGCTGTGTTTGCTGGATCTATGCAATGAAGCATAGCCTGTCTCTGTTATTATTCTTGAATATAATTGTTTAGTCTAAATATGTTTTAACAATTATTTTTGTTTTTACAAAGATGTTACATTGAACATGTGTAACTAACACCTCATTCAAATGCTATTCACTTCCAGGTCAGGGAACTACAATACCCAGCTTACACCTCAGGCTTCAATCATGGAATCCAGGGATCCATATCGCAAAATACTCACACATGGCAGTGCTCTAAATTGTTGGACTTCTGACTATATGCACACTCAGATAGCCTATATAAAACACTCACATTTCCACACTGTTTGTGAAGTATACGCTTCTTCTGTGTTGTGATGATATGAAACCTTTTTTGAGATCTGTGTTAATGATGCAAAGTCCGATTCATTTCTGCAAAACGACTCAAAGCCTGGATTGAGGAGTTTCTTTTAAGGACTTGCCATTCCAGCTTCTCACTTTTATTGGACTATCATTTTGGACTGTATATACACCGGTGGACACTTTTAACTTGGAACTTCAACCTACTAGGATTCCTAAGGACTGTTTTAGGATATGATTCAAATGGACAAACTGCTTTTAACAGCCTAAGTTATTCTAGTTTTTTTGTTTTGTTTTAAGTTCATTGTAAAATTTGTAAATACACTATTTATTCTACTTTTGTTGTTGTCTTGTGTTTTAAAACACTTATCTCTCACAGTTTAATCTGACCCCATTTTAAAACTTTGTACATCGACCAATAAGGGCGATTGTTACAACTTTGAAACCAGAGCAAATGTTTGTTTCTGTGACTTTGTTCGCTCTTTCTGTTTGCATTTGTTTACCGCAGTTTCAGCATCCTTATCTTTTTTTCCCACCTAATTGTAATTGTTAGGTCTTACATTTATGGCGTTATACACTTTGTTTCCTAATTTTTACTGTCACGTTAGTGGGGCCTTTTTGTTCGTATAAGTCAATATTTCTGTGAATTTGGCTGATTTAATAAAATATCGCTTTTGAACTCCGTCTTCATTCGGAACATTTGCTTCCCACAGCAACAATCTGAGAACCTCCATACCCTTCTGCGTGCTCTTGTTGGAAGAGTTCAAAACATTTAAAAAATCGCACTGGGCCCATCCATTGATTTGGACACCAGTCTTCTTTAGGTCAAGGGGATTCACACGCTCACACGCTCCTGAGGAAAATAAACCAAATCTTAACACTTTAATTCATATTCATTTAGACATATTCTGTTATTTCTGGTGTTGTTTAAAATGAACCAAGAAATGAGTAAGCATGCATTATACTGTGAATGCAGCCACCCTTTCTTTTTCTATTAATTGTGTATATATTCAATGTCCATACTTTTTTACTATGCCCATTGAACCATGTATATAGGCCTATAGGTAACACTTCAGCATAGGGAACACTTATTGACTGTTAACAACGACTTTTCCCTCAATAAATTCCTAATTTTCTGCTTATTAATAGTAAGTAAGGTAGTTGTTAAGTTCAGATATTGGGTAGGACTAGGGATGTAGAATAAGGTAATGTGGAATAAGGCATTAATATTTGCTTAATTAGTACTAATAAATGTCTAATATTCGAGCAATATGCATGCTAATAAGCAACTAGTTAAGAAACCGTAAAATAAAGTGTTACCGACCTATACTATATAACACTATTGTCCTAATACTCAACTATCTAACCCTTGGCAGATAGGTATTTTCCTTTTAGCCATGGATCTGCTCAAGGTTTGTTCTTTCATACTGTTATTGATGTTATACATGTTAAGTGTAATTAAATACAAATGAATTATTTCTTAAATAGTTATAGCTAAGGCAGGTATACACATTACTGTTCAACGGGTAGTATAAATAATATGAAAAATAAATAACAATCCACTTAATACAGTTAATACATACAATACAAAAAGTAACCCTCTTCTGCTAATGAAGAAAAACCATACAC
Source organism: Cirrhinus molitorella (assembly GCA_033026305.1). Taxonomy (NCBI): domain Eukaryota; kingdom Metazoa; phylum Chordata; class Actinopteri; order Cypriniformes; family Cyprinidae; genus Cirrhinus; species Cirrhinus molitorella. Next base: position 4,357,524 of record CM065129.1, read on the forward strand.
ATGACAGTAAAAATGGTCAGATAAAACGTTTACTTACTTTCACATGCTTCATTCACTGTAGCATGCCCTAAGAACTGGTAACCCAGGTATTTTGACTGTACCTGCCTGCTTTCCCAAAAATGTATGTGCAGGTCCAGCTGTTTCATCTTGAAGGTGTGATTTAGACTTCCATCAAACATCAGCACGAATGGTCCAGTCACCTTCAAAATTAGGTCTCTCTTGATAAAATCCACTAGTTCAAAGCACACAATGTAAGCAGTTTTAACTTTCCTGCACCTAGATGATTTAACAATGTCAGAGTCTGGAAACATTGTATGAAACAATTCACTGATTTCCTCATTTGCATTTTATGTTTAAGTATTATTGCTTACACTAACCCTCAATTCTAGCAAATGCTTTTTATTTTTTTTTTAATGTGGGCCAGTCAGATTTCTGGATATATTTTTAAAATATATTAATACGTTTTACAGGCCAACAGTGCATAGGACAGTTCTCATTGCTTGCACAGTTGCACAATTTCCCTATGGTTGTTATAATAACAATTATAATTGTTAAACATTTTGCCAGCCGTGAAAAAATATTTTATCTTTTTTTAGTAAAAAGAAGTTTTGAGTTTTTTAATAAGTCTTTTATTTTACTTGTTATTTTAAAACAAAGACTAATGAAACACAATGACGGTTCACTCCTATACTTATGAATGGGAGAAACTGCAACGTGCAATATGGAGGAATAGTCCCACCTTTTGAGTAAAAAAGCCAAATGTCCCATAGAAGTCCCATAGAGGCTAGACCAGCACAGTCATAAGTATGTTATGACTGTGCATGCCCATTTTCTGGTTTGGCCTGAAAAATAAGCCTTTTAAACACTATTTGAGCATAGAAAACAACATTCATGGGGCAATAAATTTAGGCAATTAATTTGTTGCTGATTTGATATGTGTAATTTAATTGTGAGTTCAGCGAGCAGTTTTTGAGATTTCAGGATTCCTCCATTCATTAAGATGGACTTGGTCTTGTATGAGCTGCTGGAGGTGTTGCAAATATGGCCACCAAGTGAAGAGACTTTCCTTTAAAAAAACTTTTTAACTTTGTTTTAAAATTATTTATTTAATTCATTTTCATTGTTTTATGATTTAATTTATTGTTAGCTTTGCATGAATTATGAAAAACATTATCAACAAAGGAGTAAAATGGGACATAAAGCCACATCTGACAAAATGGAATATTGTGATTTATATTTTTTTATGCCATGTTATGCTACTTACTTCAGCTCACTTATTAAAAACAATAATATTACAATATAATAATAAGAAAACACATATTGAAGGAACAATAACAGTAGTTATATACATGCAGAAACCAATTAGCAATATGGGCAAATCATGGAAAATATACACTGCTGATTGTAACAGCTTATTATAATATTCTCTACTGGCTCCTTGACATATGCTGTCCCTGTTTGGAAGGAAAAACGCTAATTTGTCTCCATATGTATGTGTAAAGTTGCCATGTAATGCTATAATAATTCATTTTAAATTGTTATTTTGTTGATTTAAATGTCTGTTTTATTACAATAGAAGACAATTTATAACATTTTAAATATATATATATATATATATATATATATAGAAAAGATTACTAGCAGATTACAGAAATTAGACTTTATGCAATCTGACTCCACTGTTGCATGACATCCAAATAAAAATGAAAAACTACATTTTACTCTAAAAGTGTTTTGGAGAATATTACAATGATAAATGAATACTAAATGAAGTTAAATTAACTGTCCACATATGTGGACACCATGCTCAAACTCGTTTGGGAAACCTTGATGTAATATAATGTTTAATGCACTTCATGTTGTAAATTACAGTGAGTGGAACATATATTCCTCCTCTTTGCATTTTTTACTCATTATGCTACAAGATAATCATATTTAAATCAATGTGATAAACGAGTTAAGTCAAAAGTAATCTAAAACAATTTTTGTCATGTAATCTGGAATCAGTAACTGATTACAATTTGTAAGTAATCTACAAAGCTCTGTATGTGTGTGGGTATATATATATATATATATATATATATAGCGTTCCGATGCAAAACCAGCTAAAAGCCATCTCGGTCAAAAATGAGATAATGATACTGAATGAATGTTCTGGACGCATATTATACATCCATCAAATACTTTTACTTCAAACTCGCTAAAATCCAACCCTCAGCCCAATCAGAAATACCAGTGCTTACACAGAAACCTATACACATCAGAGCCTGATAAAAATGCATTTTTTGAAGAAAGATGTCAGATGGATTTATCTGGTTTTGCATCTGAACTCTTCACAGCAAAATCACCAGAGTTAAAGTTCTGGTGTTAAGGTGTTTTAGATTAAAGTGTTAATGTTACGGTGTTGAATTAACACGGATGGTGTATTATCACTGGTAGTGTGATTGTACATCCGGGACATTTACGTGGTGCGGGCTTCAACCAGCTATAACATTTCTCGCTGGCGCCATTTTATTTGAGTCGCTACTCGGGAGAGGCGAAACGTGTTTTTAAACGGAAACAAAAAGAACGATTATTATACATTTTTAATCGCAGAAGTGCAGAAAGTAAGTGATGTATTTTCATAAAAATATGCAAGTCATTGTTTTCGATTGGGTTTCGCGGTACTTGTTATAATCACCTGTTTAAATTTATTTGATATGGACTTTACTTGACCTGGTTGATTGAAACAACTAATAAGGCAATTTTATAGGTCAGTGTATTTTATATGTGTATATGTGTGTTTTATTTATTTGCACATTTCGTTAAATATCAAGTTCGTGTAGCATTGAGGGTGTGCTGCGCGCGCTGAAACTTTTCTCACAGATGTCATTTGCTTCGACCCACCCTGCAGACGAGGCCAGTGCTCATCTAGGTTAATGGAAATGTAAACGGTGAGTTTTCTTTAATCGTACTTGCTGTATATAATTTATAATCTCATTGTTTAAAAGCAGTGTTTTCTTGATGTGCCGGCCCCAAAGTGCTAACTTTTCCCACAGACAACTTTCTCAAGTTCTGGCTGAAAAGCAGATAAGACAGCAAACGTTAACTTACATTTATAAACGGGGGAAAACGCAGAAGGTAAGTTATTTATTTCATGAAGTTAAGCGTTCCATAAATCGAAATAGTTTGATACATCGTTGTTTAACTGTGTTTAACGTCATATTAGTCCTAAAAGCCTGTTCAGATGTATTCGATATGGACTTGCTTAACGTTAACGTTACTTGAGTTGGCTGACTGAAACAACCACTTGTAGACAGATACTATCAGCTATTTTATGGGAAATTTCAGCTTAGAATATTGTGTGTTGTCACACTCGGGTGTGTATTGGAACACGCAGGCTCAAGAGGATGAAGATACAGTCTTTTAATATACCACAAAGAAGGATTACAATACAGGAGGTTAACAAACACACTGAGGTTGCATAGACGTGAGGTCGAAGACCGGACAAAAACCACAGAACAGAAAGGAACTTATAAAGGGGGGATAACGAGACACACCTGAACTAAATCACCAATCAACAGAAACTAGGTCACAGAGAGCACATGGGGAAGGAAACACAACAAACACAGTCCAGGGGCGTGACAGTACTCCCCCCCTCCCGGATGGCGCGTCCTCGCGCCACAAACAGAAACCGATGGAAACTTGGGAGGAGGCTCAGGAGGAGGACGGACAACCGGGAGGAGGACGAAAAACAGAGTTCAGGGAGGAGACACGAGGGATCTGAAGCAGGAGGAGCCAGGAGAGACCCAGGCCACAGCCAAGATGGCGGCCCACGGTGGAGCCGACGGAGGGAGGAACCATGGTGGAGGAATGGCCACCGACTCCAGGGGGCCGACCGACGGCGGCGGAGCAGGTGGAGGAGGAGCCCGAGGCGGAGACGGAGAGCCGATGGGCCAGGGCGACGGGGAGGATCCGGAGGGCCAAGGCGGAACAGATGGCACCGGCGACAGATGCGGAGACGGGGATACAGAAGGCCGCGGTGGAGCCGGAGCGTCCGAGGACTGAGGAGGAGCCGGAGGGAAGGAGGAGCCTGACAGAGCTGAAGGGATGGAGGGACGAGGCGCAGCCGGAGGAGCGGAGTCCCAAAGCGGCAGATGGTCGACGACAGACCAAGGCGGAGCCGGAGGGACGAGGGAGCCCGGCGGAGCTGGTGGACTGATGGGCCACGGTGGAGAGGAGGGAGCTAGGAGCCATGGTGGAGCCGACGGGTCGAAGGGCCGAGGCGGAGTTCGGGACTCAGAGGCTGGAGGCAGAGGTGAGGGATCCTCCAGCCATGACGCCGATGGAGACTGGCAGACCCGTGGCGAATCCAGCACACAGATGTTGGGCTGAGGGTGAGCCATGGGGCTGACAGGAACCAGCAGCGGAGTAGACAGGAAAGGGTGGGTGGGCGGGACCTTGTGAATGTCCTCAGGGCTGAATTCAGGAGGGTGCTCTTGAGGAGCGGGCACTGGAGGGCGCCGACGAGGTGCTGGCACTGGAGGGCGCTCTTGTGAAGCGTGTACTGGAGTTTTGGGAACCACTTCTGGGCTGGACGAGACCAGCGGAGACGAAGGAGGGCTGGACGGGACCAGCGGAGACGAAGGAGGGCTGGACGGGACCAGCGGAGACGAAGGAAGGCTGGACGAGACCAGCGGAGACGAAGGAAGGCTGGACGGGACCAGCGGAGACAAAGGAGGGAGGAGAGGGGCAGGATCTAACTCCAGTTCTGTTTCCCAGTCAATTAGGTCTTCTTTTTCCATTTCCAGCAGCCCCAGATGTATAATCCGCTCACCCTCAGCCATGGTGCAGTGGGCGGAGCTCCACTCAGCGCTCTCGCTGTCACTGGCGTTCTCCACCGTGGCGTGCTCTGTAGCCGGCTCACGCACCTGGTCTGACTCTTTGGGCTCGGGCTCGGGCTCCGAGGCGATCCTCAGCTCTGTCGCGCTCCTTGGCGATGGCTCGTCGGTCACTTTGGGCTCTGGCTCTCCGTCAGCGGTGGGCTCGGGCTGTGGCTCCGCGCAGCGGGGAGATGGTGGGCTGGGCTCTGGGTCCGGAGTGGCACTGGCGCGATTTTCCTCAGGGCGGATGGTGAGGGAGGACCCGTTTCTCGCCAGTGTCCACTCCACATAGGCGGCGAAGTCCGCTCGAGGACCATCTTCGGACGACAACGCTCTGCACGCGGGGTTCAGGCCAGCGTTGTAGAATGTGCAAAGCGCGCCGTCCGGAAAGCTGGAATAGTTCGCGATGGTCATGAACTGTCGTGTATGGTCCTCGAGCGTTTTCTCCCCCTGCTCCAGCATTATGAGGAGAAATTCGGGGCTGTATACGGGGTCCATAACACGACAAAAACTGAAAATAAAAACTGTTCAAAAACGGAAAAGAAAAGACTGGGGAACACGACGCTTACTGTTTTGTGGTTCCGGTCTTCTGTCACACTCGGGTGTGTATTGGAACACGCAGGCTCAAGAGGATGAAGATACAGTCTTTTAATATACCACAAAGAAGGATTACAATACAGGAGGTTAACAAACACACTGAGGTTGCATAGACGTGAGGTCGAAGACCGGACAAAAACCACAGAACAGAAAGGAACTTATAAAGGGGGGATAACGAGACACACCTGAACTAAATCACCAATCAACAGAAACTAGGTCACAGAGAGCACATGGGGAAGGAAACACAACAAACACAGTCCAGGGGCGTGACATGTGTATGTATGTGTAAATTATGTTAACTGTCAAGTTTGTGTAGCTAGAGCTCTAGCTCCCCCTTGCTGGATCTAGGGGGCGGGGCTTGAAGCGCTATCAAGAGCCACCAAGTGGCTGTTAATGTTATTGCGAGTTAAACAGTAGTGGAAGTAAATGATTGTAATAATGCGCAAGATGTTGGCATAGATAATATTGGCTTATTTTTTTTTTTAATAATATTTGTCATGCTTATGATTGATTGTTTTTAGCATGGTCAGTATCGTTTCTGTCACAAACGGCAGTACGTAACCTTTTTAACATAATGCTTTATTGTCAACAACAATCCCATACCCCACTGTATTACGCAAATATTTGATAAGAACATTACTGACGCTATACAGGTCCTTCTCAAAAAATTAGCATATTGTGATAAAGTTCATTATTTTCTGTAATGTACTGATAAACATTAGACTTTCATATATTTTAGATTCATTACACACAACTGAAGTAGTTCAAGCCTTTTTTTTTTGTTTTAATATTGATGATTTTGGCATACAGCTCATGAAAACCCAAAATTCCTATCTCAAAAAATTTGCATATCATGAAAAGGTTCTCTAAACAAGCTATTAACCTAATCATCTGAATCAACTAATTAACTCTAAACACCTGCAAAAGATTCCTGAGGCTTTTAAAAACTCTCAGCCTGGTTCATTACTCAAAACCGCAATCATGGGTAAGACTGCCGACCTGACTGCTGTCCAGAAGGCCATCATTGACACCCTCAAGCAAGAGGGTAAGACACAGAAAGAAATTTCTGAACGAATAGGCTGTTCCCAGAGTGCTGTATCAAGGCACCTCAGTGGGAAGTCTGTGGGAAGGAAAAAGTGTGGCAGAAAACGCTGCACAACGAGAGGGGGACCTGCGGAAGCAGTGGACTGAGTCTGGAGTAGAAACATCCAGAGCCACCGTGTACAGGCGTGTGCAGGAAATGGGCTACAGGTGCCGCATTCCCCAGGTCAAGCCACTTTTGAACCAGAAACAGCGGCAGAAGCGCCTGACCTGGGCTACAGAGAAGCAGCACTGGACTGTTGCTCAGTGGTCCAAAGTACTTTTTTCGGATGAAAGCAAATTTTGCACGTCATTCGGAAATCAAGGTGCCAGAGTCTGGAGGAAGACTGGGGAGAGGGAAATGCCAAAATGCCTGAAGTCCAGTGTCAAGTACCCACAGTCAGTGATGGTCTGGGGTGCCATGTCAGCTGCTGGTGTTGGTCCACTGTGTTTTATCAAGGGCAGGGTCAATGCAGCTAGCTATCAGGAGATTTTGGAGCACTTCATGCTTCCATCTGCTGAAAAGCTTTATGGAGATGAAGATTTCATTTTCAGCACGACCTGGCACCTGCTCACAGTGCCAAAACCACTGGTAAATGGTTTACTGACCATGGTATTACTGTGCTCAATTGGCCTGCCAACTCTCCTGACCTGAACCCCATAGAGAATCTGTGGGATATTGTGAAGAGAAAGTTGAGAGACGCAAGACCCAACACTCTGGATGAGCTTAAGGCCGCTATCGAAGCATCCTGGGTCTCCATAACACCTCAGCAGTGCCACAGGCTGATTGCCTCCATGCCACGCCGCATTGAAGCAGTCATTTCTGCAAAAGGATTCCCGACCAAGTATTGAGTGCATAACTGAACATAATTATTTGAAGGTTGACTTTTTTTGTACTAAAAACACTTTTCTTTTATTGGTCGGATGAAATATGCTAATTTTTTGAGATAGGAATTTTGGGTTTTCATGAGCTGTATGCCAAAATCATCAATATTAAAACAAAAAAAAAAGGCTTGAAATACTTCAGTTGTGTGTAATGAATCTAAAATATATGAAAGTCTAATGTTTATCAGTACATTACAGAAAATAATGAACTTTATCACAATATGCTAATTTTTTGAGAAGGACCTGTACATGTAAACTTCTCATATTATGTTCTCCTTATTAGGAAGAATAGTTTCCTCACTTTTGACGTCGCTTTGGATAAAAGCGTCTGCTATTTGATTATGTAAATTGGTAGACCTAGCAGGCAATGTGAATTTTTTGGCCACCGCATTAACGTGTGGGTTAATTAACTAATCTAAATAATCTGATTATTAATAATAGTAATAATAATAAATAAAGTTAGACTCAATTATGTAATTATCCATTTTGTATATAAATGCATGAACAACAGGCTGGTTGTAATTTTTTTCAATTATATTGTAAAGTTAAATGGAATATTGACTATAATTTCAACTCAACCTTCATGCTCTGAGATGGTGAGGCTTCCTTTCCAAAGACATTTGGGATAAGATAGATGTAATTTAATAGTCACATACTCGACTGACCTTTATTTGTTTCTATTAACCCAATTGAGCAAAATGTGCATCTAAACATAAAATAAACCTTAAATCTAGATAGAATGTCATAACAAGAAGTCATAAAATAATAAATATCATAAATATATTTCAAGAACACAACACTTCTTTCACACAAAATTTTAATTACATTTTACAAAACAAAAAACAACATTTACATTACAGTACACCATAGATTCACAAGTAAGGGCTGTGTAAACAAGACACAGGGGCATCCATTTTTTCTCATATTTCCTGCACAAATAATTCAATGTCCTTTATGCTCTGAAAAATGAAAAGGAAGGAATTTGTTCTTCATCCCTTTCACCTTCATAAAACATGGTGTTTATGAACAAGTCTTGCATTGTGATAGCCAGCAAGGCATCCTCCTCTTTCATCCTTAAGATCTTTGGCAGTTCAATCTTGCCAGCAAAGTGGTGTTGGTTCTTCACCCACTTACAGGCCAGCTGAATGTTTTTTTATCACCGCTGTGTGCAATATCAGAATTCCAATAATAATGTAATTAATAAGTGCTGCCCATAAACACTTTCATGAAACAGGAAAGGTAAATACATATACAAGTCAAGCAATGCATAAACATTTCATTTACAGATTCCTGATGTTGGGGTGATCTCCATGATATCTGACTCAGGTAGAGTGACTTCATGTCTTCTGGAATTGGTAGTTCTTGTTCCTGGGCAAGTAGTTGTTGTGCTTGATTGTCGGAAATGACAAACATAACAATGTTTTCAAGTTCAAGTTCAAGTTCAAGTTGAGCTTTATTGTCATTCTGCTACATGTGTGGACATACAGTGGAACGAAATGTCGTGTCTCGCAGGACCACAGTGCTACGTAAATAGACAAATATAAACATACAACACTAGACATAGGAACAATTATTAAACCTATACATAGCTAAGCTACTGAAAGCGGCAATCTAACTATAAATAATTGACTATATACACATAACATAAGACAGACTACATAAGTACTTTACATAATAACTGTGCATGGTATTGTGCAAAAGAGGTATTTAAGGTTAGGAACCAAAAAGTACAATATGATTTGTGGTGCAAGTAAACATTCAAGTCCTTATAACATGAATTGTTAATATGAAAGTGTCTGTGCATGTAGAGAGAAGAGTGTTTCTACAGGTGGTTTGTCCAGCCCACTCACCTGTGTGTAGCACACTCAGAATTACACAGTGTTTTGAGTTTTTCAACAGTTTACATTTGGATAAGAGGGGGGGAGGTGGCTGGAATTGAGGGCTCTCACAGCCTGGGGGAAAAAGCTGTTGAGTAGCCTAGCAGAGTGGGCTCTGATGCTCCTGTACCATCTTCCTGATGGCAAAAGCTGGAAGAGACTATGGGAGGGATGGGTGGGGTCCTTCACAATACTGGCGGCTTTACTGGAGCATCATTCAAGGAGACATGCAGTACTTATTTAGACATGCAGTACTTATTATATATATATATATATATATATATATGTATAGCCTGCATACTGGAAATGCACAGTATAGAGGTAAAGTATACTGATCAATACATTTATATCAATACCTTGTCAGAGAAAATACCTGATAGCACCATCACTTCCTATCTCTTGCAGGCTGATTGTCATGTAAAGAGTATTTATATTGTTTTTAATATTTACAATAATCCAAATTAAGTAGTGTAATGGAGAAAAACTATAACTAAAAAAAATAAAAACTTAAGTGAAGTATGTGAAATTTAGGCTTCCCAAAGTTTTCACAACACAAGAACATATTAAATGAACAATATATTTTTTTAATTTTAAATGCTAGGAAGAAATGACTATGACATGCAAAAACAAGCATGTTTCTCACACCCACAGCACTACAAACACACACCTTCTTCTTGAACTGCATTTCGCATGTGATTAGCTACATGATTTCGGAGCTCATGTAAATGGTTATACACCGATCTACAGTAGGCACAGTGGTATTTTAGCATCACACTGTGCATCTTTGGATAGACAGCAGGGGGGTCTGTCCTCGCAAAAGTATTGTCTGATGAATATTTGCATGTTAAACAAATACTGAAATTAAATTAAATAAAAACCATGAGTATAAAAACGCTACATATGCTAAAATGTTGCATGGGCCATCATAGTAGCTGTCATAGTTACAGGCGAAAAAACTGAGGTTACGATTAATGTTTACATAACAATAACATTAATACTCACGTCGAGACCGTGATAAATGTAAGATTTAGATTTTATTTACATCTCAAAGTTCAGTTCATCTTTAAAGTACAATTTTTTTACCATGCGATACAGGTTGTACATCAGTTTAAATGGACGCTACTGTGTGCGTGGCGGTGCCTCTGGACCAATGATGTCTCAAGCCCCGCCCACTAGATCCAGCGAGGGGGAGCTAGAGCTCCAGCTCCTCCCATTTGGCTCTGCAGCGAGCACCCTTTCTTTTTAAACTTTGTGGAACCAGAGATGCCTAACAGGGGAGAAAATATTCCAAGAATCCCTTTTTTTATTAAAAGTCAGTGTGGGAGGGAGTAATGGAAAGTCCCTATTTGAGATTGTATAATCTCTCTTTAGTAATACAATACACATTTTCCCTGAAATACATTTTAGAAAAATTTAGTGCCCACTTTTAATGTGTTGGTATTTATTTATTTATCTTATTTGATGTTAAATTCTTTATAGAAGTCACCATGGAATATAAATCAGCAGAATTCACATAAGGATGCAACTTGTACAACTGACAATATATAGCAAATTATTATGATGTCAAAGACCCCACTTTAAAAAGCCCTTGTACTAAGTTATTATAAACATTAAAGTGACTCTGCACAGATGTTTTAAGACTTATTCCCTCTTTAGGTTAACGTCATGTTTGTGAAAGTGCAGTTCAAAGACTCCAAGAAATTCATAAAGTTGCAGAATGGATTCACTTGAAGGTAAAAGTCCTTGTTTTTATCTTATTTGAAAATATGGGCATTTGAATGTATTATCAACACCTTAAATGCAGTGATTTGATGTGATTCAGGGGTATATATCGATCAATATTGCAATATTATGCCTGTTTTATACATTATGTTTTATACTTTATTAACTCAATGACCAGCGTATAACATGAACATTGCAAATGTGAAAATTTCATATCATGTTCCATAAGGACATTAAGAAAAAAAAGTTTCTTAATAGTTTCTTATTGATTTGTTTGTATGTGAATTTATAATTTAAGCACAACAAGATGCACAAGGCACTCACACATTATTTTCTGCACTTCAAACACTTCCAAAAATATCCAAGAAAGCCACTTCTGTGAAATCAACAAACATTTTTAATCGATTGGTTTCAATAAATATTGTTGTATTGTAACCACTATTTTTATGTATATTATTTGGTATTGTTGTTGTGGCTTTTTTTGGGGGGGGTCTACAGTGCGAAGCAGATTTGATTTACAGACTGGAGCGGACCTAAGGATATATGATGAGTCCCACACTGAAATTGATGAAGACATTTTGGAAGAGTTGCTAGAAGCAAACACAAAATCAACATTAATCATAAAATATCTTAGTGAAGGTACTTTTGATCCATACATAAAATAGTGCATTGACAAAGATTGGTAACAATTATTGTATTGCTGTTGTTGTTGTTGTTTTTATTTTTGTGTGTGGCAGAGGAATCAGCCAGCAGGCAGGCCCGTCTACACATGATCACGAACTTACTACTGAGAACGATCTAGCAATACATATTACCAAGCAAATCATTACCTAAAATCCCCACTATCTCTAATAAGAAGCTAATAACTCGGTGCTTCCATCCACCTGTTGTTAATGCACATTTTGGTATAGCCTATTGCATAAAAACGCTGGTTGGAAATGCCAAGATGTGCGAAGTCTTTGCACAGCATCTGTAATGCTAGTTTTGTCAATCTAAAATGCTTGAGCAAAGTCTCAAAGTGCTTTGTTATAATTAACTCCCAAATCAGTTGCCAAACAGCAAACCCTGAAAATAAGCTCACATGACCGCGTTTTATCTGCGCGCTCTGAACCTTTTACAGTTCCGAATAATGTCTTATATCTATATGACAAAAAAAAATAGTATTTTAAGTTGCTTTCGTCGTTTTTCTATAAGAAAAAACATTCTAAGCGGTCGCGCCAGTGCCTCTTATAGGAAATATTTGTTTTCGTGCCGAATGAGAGATGCCGGTGTGTTTCAGTTTCTCTTTAAATTCGTTTTGGTTAGATTTATAAATGTTTATAACGAATGTATAATTATAATTATAATTTGTGTTTTAATTTATAAGTTGTCTGTTTCTTAAATAAATTCATTTTGGTTAGACTTATGCTGTTTATAACGAATGTCATTATAATTTGTGTTTTAATTTATAATTTGTCTGTTTCTTAAATAAATTTGTTTTTGTTAGATTTATGTTGTTTATAACGAATGCAATTATAATTTGTGTTTTAATTTATAATTTGTCTGTTTCTTAAATAAATTCATATGACAAACTATCAAGTTGTGCATGTGATCCCTTATCCCTGATATCCCTTATCCCATCAAGTTGTGCATTAATGTGATTCCTTATCCCTGATATAGGTGTCTTCTAAAATGACTACTTGCTGTAGACATTGTTCTCTAAAAAATGGGTTATACAGGTCCTTCTCAAAAAATTAGCATATTGTGATAAAGTTCATTATTTTCTGTAATGTACTGATAAACATTAGACTTTCATATATTTTAGATTCATTACACACAACTCGAAGTAGTTCAAGCCTTTTATTGTTTTAATATTGATGATTTTGGCATACAGCTCATGAAAACCCAAAATTCCTATCTCAAAAAATTAGCATATTTCATCCGACCAATAAAAGAAAAGTGTTTTTAATACAAAAAAAAGTCAACCTTCAAATAATTATGTTCAGTTATGCACTCAATACTTGGTCGGGAATCCTTTTGCAGAAATGACTGCTTCAATGCGGCGTGGCATGAAGGCAATCAGCCTGTGGCACTGCTGAGGTGTTATGGAGGCCCAGGATGCTTCGATAGCGGCCTTAAGCTCATCCAGAGTGTTGGGTCTTGCGTCTCTCAACTTTCTCTTCACAATATCCCACAGATTCTCTATGGGGTTCAGGTCAGGAGAGTTGGCAGGCCAATTGAGCACAGTAATACCATGGTCAGTAAACCATTTACCAGTGGTTTTGGCACTGTGAGCAGGTGCCAGGTCGTGCTGAAAAATGAAATCTTCATCTCCATAAAGCTTTTCAGCAGATGGAAGCATGAAGTGCTCCAAAATCTCCTGATAGCTAGCTGCATTGACCCTGCCCTTGATAAAACACAGTGGACCAACACCAGCAGCTGACATGGCACCCCAGACCATCACTGACTGTGGGTACTTGACACTGGACTTCAGGCATTTTGGCATTTCCCTCTCCCCAGTCTTCCTCCAGACTCTGGCACCTTGATTTCCGAACGACATGCAAAATTTGCTTTCATCCAAAAAAAGTACTTTGGACCACTGAGCAACAGTCCAGTGCTGCTTCTCTGTAGCCCAGGTCAGGCGCTTCTGCCGCTGTTTCTGGTTCAAAAGTGGCTTGACCTGGGGAATGCGGCACCTGTAGCCCATTTCCTGCACACGCCTGTACACGGTGGCTCTGGATGTTTCTACTCCAGACTCAGTCCACTGCTTCCGCAGGTCCCCCAAGGTTTGGAATCGGTCCTTCTCCACAATCTTCTTCAGGGTCCGGTCACCTCTTCTCGTTGTGCAGCGTTTTCTGCCACACTTTTTCCTTCCCACAGACCTCTTGCTTGAGGGTGTCAATGATGGCCTTCTGGACAGCAGTCAGGTCGGCAGTCTTACCCATGATTGCGGTTTTGAGTAATGAACCAGGCTGGGAGTTTTTAAAAGCCTCAGGAATCTTTTGCAGGTGTTTAGAGTTAATTAGTTGATTCAGATGATTAGGTTAATAGCTCGTTTAGAGAACCTTTTCATGATATGCTAATTTTTTGAGATAGGAGTTTTGGGTTTTCATGAGCTGTATGCCAAAATCATCAATATTAAAACAATAAAAGGCTTGAACTACTTCGAGTTGTGTGTAATGAATCTAAAATATATGAAAGTCTAATGTTTATCAGTACATTACAGAAAATAATGAACTTTATCACAATATGCTAATTTTTTGAGAAGGACCTGTATAAATCATCCTCTAACATCCATCATCTTTATGCGCGCTCTTGCAAACTGGATGCTCCGACTCGCCATAGAGCCCGCAAATCCGGAAGAGGAAGGGCTATTCAAATAAACTAACAGGTTTGAATATTGAGTGGCGTGTAACGTCAATGTGACGTCGATCGGCAAGTGGCGTTATTTAAACGCATGGCGGCGTACAACGTTTGTATAACGCCAGACGGCGTTAAGAACTCGCCGTTTTAATAATAACACGGCGATCAAAAGCACGCGATAAATGACCCTCTTGGCTTTCCATATTGGCTTTCCATAAAATAAAGCTCGTGGCCACGAGAAAATGATGTCGTTCCCTCAACATAGCATCTCGTGGCCTCGACATATTATGACGTTCCCACGAGTTAATATGTCGTGGCCAAGACAAAATTAAGTGAACCGAACATGTCTCCTGCCAGTCACCATAGGATGCCGTCAAAAATGGTGCTTATGTTTAACGAAGTGTAAAAAGCGAAAGCCGCTATATACCACACTAAAGGCGCCATCTATTGGATTTTACTGATATTGCATCAAATTAGCCAGTTTATTCCAACTGCCTCACGGGCCGGATAAAAAAGCCTGGCGGGCCGTAGTTTGCCCACCTCTGGTCTAAATTACCGAGCTAACAGAGCTACGTAAACAGAGCGAGAGAACATCCGACTGCAGACGTCAATAATGCAGGGTAATGGAATAATCTCCCGATCAAACTCCGCTTACCGAAAGTTATAAACTGCCTCCGGAACCCAGTTAAGGTACAAAAATCTATTCAACAAAAATAGTGATGCAGTGAAGTCTTTTTTTGCACAGCGAACCGAGCCTTCTCTGTTGCTGTGTGGAGCAGCCTGTGTCAGTCACCTCTTTTACCCCCCACCGATTCCTGAATGTCGCTCACTCACTCAAGCCCCGTTCACACTGCCAGCGACTTTTTCGCTGCTTGTCGCTTGTGCTGGCAGTTGAGGTCGCTAGTGGGCGTTCTATCATCTCAAAAACATTGCAAGAATTAGATGTTTTGTTTACAGTCAAGACTTAGAGAAACTTGTCCATGCCTTTATCAGCAGCAGGGTGGACTATTGTAATGGTCTCCTCACTGGCCTTCCCAAGAAGACCATTAGACAGCTGCAGCTCATCCAGAATGCTGCTGCCAGGATTCTGACTAGAACCAGAAAATCAGAGCATATCACACCAGTCCTCAGGTCCTTACACTGGCTTCCAGTTACATTTACATTTACATTTTTACATTACATTTAGGCATTTGGCAGACGCTTTTGTCCAAAGCGACATACAGTTGGGAGAACATAGAGCGATTCTTCTTAAGGAGACAAACAGACACAGGCAGTGCTATAATACCAGATTTCAAGTGGTGCTTCAGACAAGTACAAGCTAGAAAGGGAAGGAATAAAGAGATTATTATTTTTATTTTTTTTTTATGGTAACAGCAAATAGAGTTGAAAGAGATGAGTTTTAAGCTGTCGCTTGAAACTTGTCAGGGAATCAGCATTCCGGATAGGGGTAGGAAGATCGTTCCACCAGCCAGGAACAGTAAAAGAGAATGTTCTGGATAGTGATTTAGCACCTCTCTGTGATGGTACCACAAGGCGTCGCTCACTAGCAGATCTCAGAGTTCTGGAGGGGGTGTAGATTTGCAATAGCGAGTGCAGATAAGCAGGTGCAGTAGCTGTGGTTGTCCTATATGCAAGCATCAGAGTCTTGAACTTGATACGAGCCGCAATTGGGAGCCAGTGCAAGGAGATAAAGAGAGGTGTAACATGGGCTCTTTTGGGCTCGTTGAAGACCAGCCGTGCTGCTGCATTCTGAATCATTTGTAGAGGTTTGATTGTGCATGATGGAAGACCAGTCAAAAGAGCATTGCAGTAGTCCAGTCTGGAGATGACAAGGGCCTGGACAAGAAGTTGTGTAGCCTGCACTGTCAGAAAGGGCCTGATCTTTCTGATGTTGTGCAAAGCAAACCTGCAAGATCGAGTAGACTTTGCAATATGATCTTTGAAAGACAGCTGGTCATCAAAGATGACACCCAGATTCCTGATTGAGTTTGAAGAAGTGATTGTGGAAGAGCCCAGCTGGATGGTGAACCCATGCTGTAAGTTTGGAGTGCAAGGAAAAACAAGAAGCTCAGTTTTTGCCAAGTTAAGCTGGAGGTGATGTTCTTTCATCCACGTTGAGATGTCCGCCAAGCAGCCTGAGATCCGTGCAGGTACTGTTGGATCATCTGGTTGAAATGAAAGATGGAGTTGTGTGTCGTCAGCATAGCAATGGTAGGAGAAGCCATGTGACTCTATGATGGGACCCAGTGATGTTGTGTATATGGAGAAGAGGAGAGGACCAAGAACTGATCCCTGAGGAACCCCAGTGATCAGTTGATGTGTTTTGGATACCTCTCCTCCCCAGGTTACCGTGAATGACCTACCGGTGAGATAGGATTCAAACCAGCGAAGCGGAGTTCCTGTGATGCCCAGCGATGAGAGGGTGGACAGGAGGATCTGATGGTTGACGGTGTCAAAAGCAGCGGATAAATCAAGCAGAATTAGAACTGATGATTTAGAATCAGCTTTTGCTGTCCGCAAGGCTTCAGTAACTGACAGTAGCGCAGTCTCAGTTGAATGGCCCCTCTTGAAACCTGACTGGTTAGGATCCAGTAAGTTGTTCTGTGAAAAGAACAATGATACCTGGTTGAAAACAACTCGTTCGAGGGTTTTTGCTATGAATGGAAGCACAGAGACCGGTCTGTAGCTGTCAAGAAGTGAGGTGTTCAGTGTTGGTTTCTTAAGCAGTGGGGTTACCCGAGCCTGCTTAAAAGAAGTTGGAAAAGTGCCTGTGAGGAGCGATGTATTTATGATGTGTGTGAGTGCTGGTAAGACAGTAGGAGAGATTGCTTGAAGAATGTGTGAGGGGATGGGATCAAGTGGGCATGTTGTAGGGTGGCTGGAGAGGAGAAGTTTTGATACTTCTGTCTCAGTGAGGGGACAGAAGGAGAAAGTGAGAGTGTTCGAAGTGGGTGTGGTAGGTTGTAAGTCATGTGTATGAGGGGCTAAGAATTGTTTGCTGATTGTTCGAGTTTTGTCTGTGAAGAATTGTGCGAAATCATTAGCTGTTAGTGTAGTGGTGGGTGGTGGTGGAGGGGGACAGAGGAGAGAGTTAAATGTTTTGAAGAGATTGCGCATGTCAGAAGCACTATTGATCTTGTTATGATAATATGAGGATTTGGCAGTGTGGAGTTGAGTAAAAAAAGCAGAAAGCAACGATTGGTACATACTCAGGTCAGACGGGTGTTTAGATTTGCGCCATTTTCTTTCTGGCTGCCTGAGTTTGGACCGATGTTCACAAAGAACATCAGTCAGCCAGGGGTTAGAGGGGGTAGCCCGTGCTGGCCTGGTGGAAAGAGGACAGATATCGTCGAGACAAGACTTTAAGGTGTTGCATAAGGTGTCAGTGGCTGCATCCACATCCAGAGATGAGAAATGGATAGGTGAGGGAAGAGAGGAGGAAAGTACAGAGGAAAAGTGTGAGGGTGAGAGGGAGCGTAGGTTTCGTCTAAAAGTAACCGGTAGAGGGGTTGGTGATGCATAGGTTGAAAGATGAATAGTAAATGTAATAAGGAAATGGTCAGAGACGTGTAGGGGTTTGACGAGGATGTTGTCAGCGATACAATTGCGAGTGTAAATTAAGTCAAGTTGGTTGCCAGATTTGTGAGCGCTCGTAGTGGTAAGGCGTTTGAGATCAAATGAGGCAAGAAGTGAATGGAAATCTGTAGCATAAGGCTTGTTAAGATGAATGTTAAAATCACCAAAGACCAAAAGTGGACTGCCATCTTCTGGAAAAGAGGATAGCAGTCCATCCAATTCTTCTAGAAAGGTGTTTAGAATTTGGCCTGGAGGGCGGTAAATGACCACAACCTGGAGTTTTACAGGAGCTGTGAGTGTTATTGCATGACATTCAAATGAGCTATGATTGCATATGGGTGAATGTGTTGTGTATTTCCACTTGTCAGAAATGAGCAGACCAGTTCCCCCACCCCACCCAGTCTGACGCGGAGTGTGAGAAAAAGTAAAATTCTTAGAGAGAGCAGCGGGGGTTGCTGAGTCTTCTGGACAAATCCAGGTCTCAGTCAAGCCCAAGATGCTAAGATCAGATTGTATGGAATAAGCAGAAATGAAGTCTGCTTTGTTAACTGCGGACTGACAGTTCCAGAGGCCAACAGAAAAAGCAAGAGGTGGAGTAGAGGATGTAGCGATAGGACGTAGGTTAGCAAGATTGCGATGCCGTTTGCGTGAGGAGTTAGTGCGTGGTTGAGTGACAACCGGAATATATTGAAAACACATGATAGAATTGGAAGGCAAAAGAGAGGAGAGAGAAAATGAAAGAAGTACTTGTGTGCGTTGTCGGTTTCGTTGCTCGGTTAAGTCGCGCAGGAAAAGTCGCAGGTCTTTACTTTCGTCGGTCTTCACGCGAGGAGGCTGAACGCTTCCGCTGACGCTTCCGCGTCAGCTTTCAGATGTCAAATAAATACTCAATCGAACGATAATTAGGGGGAAAAGCCGTTACGCCTACTGCTTAATTCACCCGAAAGCAAGGCAAATGGCTCAAATAGAAACTAAACCGAGACACTTAAGTGCTTGCAGGAAGGCAGCAATAACAATAACAACAGCTTGGTTTCGCCGACGGCTTACTAGTCTGATTTTAATAAGTGCTATCAAAACTACAATTTCAAATTACACCACGATAATAGCTACTGAAACTGAATGAACAGCGAGAACAGCGAGGAAAATTTGGAAACACTCCAGGAATACATCGACTGGTACTTCGACATTATAGTCATGAAGAAGAACCAAATTGCATGTTCTCCAACCAAAAGCGAGACGCCGGCTTCCAAAAGAAGTCGCCCGACAGACTCGCCTGAAACAACATCGCCGACAGGTAAAAGCTTTACCGACATTCTGGATTCAATTGACAAGCGGTTGTCCAGCTTTGACGCAAGGTTGTCCCTTGTTGAGATCATGCACCGTGAATTCAAATCCCTGAGGGAATCACTGGAATTCAGCCAGCAACAGGTGGAAACACTCGCTGCTGAAAACGCATCACTACGGGACTCGGTTAAGTCTCTAACTGAGAATATGACCCATCTAAGTGAAGAAAATAAAAAAATAAAAGAGACTGTCCTCGATCTCCAGGCCCGTAGCATGAGAGATAACCTGGTGTTTTCAGGCATTCCGGAATCTGCTGAGGAGGACGCAGAAACTACGATTAAAACCTTTATCAAGACATATCTGAAGCTTCCGGAAGACACCGTGGAAAACATCTGCCTCGAAAGAGTCCATCGGCTGGGAGCGAAGAAACCTGGAGCCCTGAGGCCGCGTCCTATTGTGGCCAAATTCGGATATTTTAAACAGAAGGAGCAAGTGAAAAGTCGCGGCAAGGAGCTGAAAGGAACAGACTTCAGCGTAAACGACCAGTTCCCCAAAGTGATCTTGGAGCGACGCAAAGTTCTGTTCCCAATCCGACGCAATTTCATCCAGAAGGGCTCCCGAGCTGTCATCGCCGTGGATCGGCTATACATGGACGGGCGGCTCTACCGCGACCTCAGTACCACTCCCTGGTTATATTAACATCACTTCAGATAAGAATTCGTTATTATTATTATTATTATTATTATTATTATTTCCTCTTTCATCACTTGCTCCTACATTTACCTCTATTTATGTTAACTCGCTAATATAACACGATTTCATAACAAACACGATACCGTCAGTCTCCGCAGCGTTGAAATGTTGTTGCAATGTTTTCGTTTCTGTCAAGTTTTTACTTGCATCCCTCCCTACTTGTTTTTTTGTATGTCTTTCTCCTTTCTAACACTTCTCATAGCACCGATCGCCTGCTTTCCTACTCTCACACACACAACACCCTATATCTTTATATATCTGCACGGCACGACCAAGTACATATACATTCAGCATCAACGCAACCACTCCGACTTTACAGCGCACACAAACATGGCAAACATACTCGCACACAAACACATATAAGCCCGCGTATATCTCACTTAGTTGAGCATCACACGCAGCGTGCAGCATTAGCTACACACACACATCTATGGGCGCACTAAGGTTTATCACATGGAATGTGAATGGAGCTGGCTCCAGAGAGAAGAGGTTAAAAATATTTAGCCAGCTTAAAAAACTACAGGCAGACGTTGTTTTACTACAAGAGACTCATAGACCTGCCACAGCTATAGATGAATTTAAAACAACTGAGTTTCCTAATGTGTTCTCAGCCTGTTATAACTCTAGGCAATGGGGGGTAGCAATTTTAATACATAAAAATATTAATTTTACAATTCTTAATACAGTTATAGATCCAGAAGGTAGATTCCTAATCATAAAATTATCTATATTCAACAAAACGTTATGTATTGTCAGTATATATGGTCCAAATGTTGATGACCCCTCTTTTTTTCATGCTTTTTTCACCGCACTCTCTGAACACCTAGATTGCGCACTTGTTCTTGGGGGAGACCTCAACTTTGGACTAAATAAAGAAATGGACAGGCTCAGTACAGCTGGAACTCAGCGCAATTGGGATTCCACAATTGTAGTCAAACAGTACATGAGCGACTATGGACTTTGCGATGCATGGCGTTCTTTGCACCCCAACCGTAGGGAATATACTTTCTTCTCACATGTCCATCACTCTTACTCTCGTTTGGATTATTTCTTAGTCAGCAGCTCATTGCTGAGTGACATTTCAGACACAGAGATACACCCTATAGCTGTCAGCGATCATGCTCCTATATCTTTAACTTTAATAAATAAGAAGGCCACCCCGCCATCACTACTTGATGAAGACTTTATTAAATATTTCAAGGAAGAATGGGCTTTATATTTAGAATACAATGACCTGCCTGGAACATCAGCATCTGTTCTCTGGGAAGCAGGCAAAGCTGTGATGAGAGGTAGAATAATCTCATTCTCATCACATAAAAAGAAAAAAGAAATTAAATGTATTCAGGAATTAGAAGAAACCATCAAATCCTTAGAAGATGCCTATGTATCCTCCCAGGAACAGGGAATGCTGCACAAAATACGTAAAGCAAAACTAGAATTAAATGAAATTATTAATAAAAAAAAACTAAATTCTTAGCACAAAGACTTCGCTGGCAAGAATTTGAACATGGTAACAAATCAGGTCAATTCCTAGCTAACCAGTTAAAAATAAATAAAGAAAAAACAACTATATGTGCTATTAAAGACTTAACTGGGGACATAGTATATGACCCTGAAAGAATAAACAATACCTTCAGGGACTTTTACAAATCTTTATATTCACCACAGATTAACCCATCAAAAGACGAAATTGACCAGTTCCTTGATAATATAACTCTTCCGAAATTATCAGACAATCAGGCGATGGCATTGGATTCTCCACTGACATCAGATGAACTTCAGGAAGCTCTGAACAGTATGCCTAATAAAAAGGCTCCAGGTCCAGATGGCTTTCCAGCAGAATTCTATAAAGAATTCTGGCCTATTCTGGCGCCAACATTCTACAGAATGTTACAGGAAACCAAGGATAATGGTAGACTTCCACCAAATATGAATTCTGCCAACATCAGTCTATTGTTAAAACCAGGCAAAGACCCGGTATTGCCTACTAGCTATCGTCCAATATCCCTTATTAATGTGGACATTAAAATAATCTGCAAAGCTCTCTCAAAAAGAATAGAGAACATAACCCCTCTCATAATTCATCCCGACCAAACTGGTTTCATAAAAGGGAGGCATTCCGCAACAAATACAAGTAGATTAATTAATTTAATAAACTATTCATGCAATAAAAACCTTCAAATTACAATATTGTCTCTAGATGCAGAAAAAGCTTTTGATAGGGTTAACTGGAACTTTCTATTTGCAGTTTTACACAAATTTGGTTTTGGAAACTCTTTCATAAACTGGTTAAAAATATTATATAACTCTCCAACAGCATGTGTCAGGACAAACGACCAAACATCGTCCAGCTTCTGTCTCAAGAGGGGGACCAGGCAAGGATGCCCTCTCTCCCCTTCACTGTTTGCAATTTTTATTGAACCACTAGCAGCAGCAATTAGACAGACTACAGTGATTAAAGGCATTAAATGCAAGAATGTAGAACATAAAGTCAGTCTTTACGCAGATGATGTGTTACTTTTCCTTTAGCATTCACAAACCACTCTCTCTGAGGTAATCACATTAATAAACTCTTTCGCAAAAGTCTCAGATTATTCAATAAACTGGTTAAAATCTACAGTTCTTCCAGTTAATTGTTCTATCCAGAACTCTTCCACTCCACTGCAATCTGGAAATATTAAATATTTAGGTATTAATGTTTCACCTAGGCTGGCAGATCTAATTAAATTAAATCATATCCCACTTTTAAAGACGGTAGAAGAAGATCTAGCTAGATGGAAGTCTCTACCCATATCACTTATGGGAAGAGTCGCCTCAATAAAAATGATGGTTTTGCCAAGGATTAATTATTTATTTGCAATGATCCCTAGCAAACCATCACCTGACTGGTTTAGATCTCTGGACTCCTCCATCTCTAAATTCCTTTGGAAAGGTAAACCACCGCGTATTAGCTTAAAAACGTTGCAAAAGACCAAAGATAAAGGAGGACTAGATCTGCCTAACTTTCACTATTATTTCTTAGCCAACAGGCTTCAACACATTTTAGGGTGGTTAAAACACACCCTCTTCGATGAAATTTGGCTAGATGTAGAACAGGCATTATGCAATAATATAGAAATTTGGGATCTGCCATTCATTAGCTCGAACATTAAATGACACGTATGCTTCAAAAGCATCAGTATCAGCTCTTCTCTGACAGCATGGTGGGAGTTTCTAAAAATGACTGAGTCTTCACTAATCCCATGCAAAGGTACTCCCATCTGTAACAACCCTGACATATTAATAAACAATAATGTGATAAACTTCACAGACTGGAGTAGAAAAGGTATTAAATACCTGGAACATATATTCGAAGGGACAGACTTTATTCCCTTTGACATATTAGTTAAACAATATGGGATCAATAAGAACAGATTTTTAGAATATCAACAAATTAAATCTATAATAAAAAAATAAATTTAAGCCTAATCATATTAAATTACAAATACCACCAAGTGTGCCAGATTTTCTTAATCTCAAAACCCCCAAATTAGTGTCTAAAATATACAGGACACTTTCTAAAATAGATGAATCAGTATCGCTTCCTATTGCAAAATGGGAGGCAGATCTATCAGTCAGCTGGGACCATAATTTCTGGTCTCAGATATGTTCAAAAACCTTTGAACTGCTTAGGAATCCCGGTTTACAGTTAATACAGTATAAAATCCTGCATAGAGTACACTACACAGGTCATCGGATGTTCAGGATGGGTTTTACAGATTCTAACAACTGCTCTTGGAGATGCTCTTGTGGAGGCCATTTCACTTCTTGCTCATACAGGAGTTGAAGAAACTATTTTTGAAAAAGTGAGACAGACATTCCGCTATCGCCAGGAACTTGTTCACAATGCAGATACAGCAACAAATATCCTAAAAACCTTTCCAAGGTTTTTAGACACCAAAGGATTGGTGAGTAATATTTTAATTGATTGAATGTTGCTGTAAGTGTGTGAGTAAGTGTCTAATGCTGATAAATATTTTCAAGGTGAACCAAGATTTTGTTCTTCTGTTCGATTTGGACACATCCTCCAAGCTCTTGGAAAGGTGGGATGGAATCTTTAAGCCAAAAATCATTCAAGAAGCAAGAAACTTGACTAAGACATCTCCTGTGCAACGTCTCCTGATGTCAGCTGAGAAAACCCCTGAGAATGCAACAGATTCAAGTAGGCAATGGGAAATCGTTCAACCTTTAGAAATAGTTATTGGCGTTAGATATGACAATAGACAAAACAAAAGAACTGGCACCTATGACCAGGTTCCTGTTAAAGAGACTTTTGTGTACATCCAGATTTTGTATAGTCTAAAATGTATGTTTCGCAACACAGATATTTGTAAGCATTTTGAATCTGGGTTTGACATCAGTCCTGATGTATACAAAGACTTTAGTGATGGAAGTTACTGCAGAAGCCACCCACTGTTTTCAAAACACAGTTCCTTACAGATCCAACTGTATTATGTTGATTTCGAGACCTGCAGTCCCCTTGGGTCAAAACATGGGATTCACAAGATTGGTTGTATTTATTTTATTTTGAGAAATCTTCCACCGAAGTTCAACTCTGTTGTACTGAACATACACTTAGTTTCTCTCTTTCACTCTCAAGATGTGAAAAAGTACGGATTTGATGCCATTTTAGCCCCTCTGATAAATGATGTTAAAATTCTTGAGAATGAGGGGATTTATTTGCCCATTTCTTCTGAAAAGTTTTATGGTTCAATTTGTCAGGTTGTAGGAGATCACTTGGCAATGCATGCTCTTCTTGGTTTTACTGAGTCTTTTAACAGTAATTACTTTTGTTGCTTGTGTCTAATTGAAAAATCTGATGCCCAGAGTGTTTACAGTGAGGATGACCCAAGGCTAGTGTTCTGTGATAAATCGAGCTTTGAGATGCACTGCAGGGACATTCAGTCGGATACACAGTTGAATTCTGTATATGGGGTTAAAAGAGACTCTTCGTTGAACATTTTACAGTATTTTCATGTTTGTTCTAATTTTTCCTTTGATATAATGCGTGATATACTGGAGGGTGTCGCTCAGTATGAGCTAAAACTTTTATTTGGATACATGACTGAAAATTTCATATCAAAAAATGATCTCCTTTTAAGGATTTATTCTTTTGACTTTGGATACACAGAGCGCAGAAACCGCCCAACAAATATCAACTTGGAACATTGTGGAAATTCCATTGGATTGAATTCTATACAGACACTCTGTTTAGTGCGAAACACACCCTTACTTTTTGGTGACCTTGTGCCTCCAGGAAATCCAAACTGGAACTTGTTGCTCATTTTACTGCACATTATTAATATTGTCTTTTCACCTGTTATTACTTATGGCATGACTGTTTTTTTGAAACACTTGATTAGCGAGCACCGTCAACTTTTCAAATTGGTGGACCCGCAGAAAAGGTTATTACCGAAGCATCATTTTTTGCTACATTATCCTTCGTGCATAAGGAAAATAGGACCTCTTTTGCATTTTTGGTGCATGTGATTTGAGGCCAAAAACAAACTTTTCAAAAACATGCTAAAAAGTTTTAAGAACATCACAAAGTCACTTGCGAAAAAACATCAACTGGCAATAGGAAGTCACTGGGAAACAGTTTACAGCGGAAAGAATTTGGACCAATGAACTATTTCTCTCTAAGTGACTATGAAAATGGTGAAGACTTGGCAAATGCTTTGCAAATCACAGTACAGACAGACATTTACTCTACGAGTTGGACTAAACTTGATGGCACTGAATATAGGCCTGGTCTTGCTATATGCACAGTGTCATGAACTGTGCCGTTGTGGCTCCCTCCCTTCACCATCAGAGGGAGCCTCCATTTCACCATGGACCATTTTTCACTACATTACCCATAACCCCATTCTCGTGAACTTCCTGTTACCTTTCACCTCTCACCCCAGTCGGCCATCTTGCTTTTCTGTGTATAAATAGACTGGTTTGTTCTCTGTTTGGTTGCAAAGTTTTGAATAGTTATTCTGTCAATTCCGAGCGCTATTTCCTGGTTGCCCTCCTGTTGCCGAGCTCCTTTGTTCCTGGTTCCCTGACTGTTCTCCGCCCGCCTATCGACCCCTAGCCTGTCCCTCGGATTACCCTGCTCGCTGCCGGCCCCAGACCTTCACGCCATGTTTGTTCCTGTCTGACCCCTGTTTGTACGACTACGATTTCCGTCATTAAAGCTTTGCATTTGGATCCACCTGTCTTCGTCATTGTTACACACAGAGATAAAAGATGAGCTGCCATTATTCTGTAAAATCACCAACATTCTTGTTTTGGGTGAAAATGTTTATTTTACTGTTGAAAAACTTGTCACAGAGCTCTTTGTTGAGCATTGTTATGCATTCAGAGTTGTTGATGGAAATGAGTTTGCTGTTGTGAAAGCTGATGATCTTGACCATTATAAACCCTATAACATTCAAAATGTTTATGGACCAAATGAGGATACATGCGTTGTGCCTTTCCATTGTTTTGTTTAGGCAGTGTTTTAATTACTCATTATTTTATTATTCATTTTTTTATTAAACATTTTTCTGTACACAAGTTGGAAGTGTTTCATTAAAAATGAAATGTGAAAGTATGTTGTGGTTTTGTATTGGTTTATTTATGCAACTAAATTAGCTCTGGACCTAAAATATTAAGTGTTTAATTGTTTTAAAATGTATAAATAGAACAGTGCTTATTATATAAAGTATGTGAATAATTAATAATCAATAAATGTTCATTTAACTCGAGTAAGTGTGTATTATATATACACCAGTAAAGTGTTAAAATTAACAGCAATTTTGCTGTGTTCATATAGATATAGATAGATAGATAGATAGATAGATAGATAGATAGATCCACTCACTCAAGGCTCAGGTTTACTCACACAGAGTCACTGAGGAGTCAGTCAGAAAAGTAAAGCCTATATATAAGCGGTCTTTGAATGTAGTGTGGTGTGTGTGCAGGTGAGTGAATCTGTCACAAATGCTGTAATATGACAGACTTCCATTTTCAATGTCCACATAAACTCCTACTCTTTTAAACCGAGTATACGCAGGAAACTCACAAGTTATCTCGTTATTCTGCCACAGTTTCAGTTTGCCATTCTGACAGAGCAGAGCAGGGAATGGGTTTTTAACACCCATTATACACTCTGTTCTATCTCTGGTCTTATAGGCCACTCCCACTCCAACTCCACCGTCACACTCCACCTCAAAGTAACAGCGATCAGTCAAAGCCTCACTGCACATGGCCTGGGGATACAGTGTGAATCTGTCTGGATGTACAGGATATTTCTGCTCCTCTGTAGTTTCTGATATTTTCTTTTTTCCATTGGACAGCTTCAGACGTGGATGTACTGTGCTCTCATCCACTGTTAGCTGACAGACATCTGCAGAAAGCAGAACAATTGATGTCATTGGTTACTTTTAATTAACTACCACATTGTGATGCAATTCTAATTAAAATGACTATTAAACAAGGAAAAAAAAAAACTTTTATTCAGCAGTAATAAGTGGCATTAACAAAACATGCATAGCCTTCCATTAATGTATGGTTTGTTATGATAGGAAAATATTTGACCGAGATACAACTATTTGAAAATCTGAGATCTGAGGGTGCAAAAAAAGGCAATATTCAGAAAATTGCCTTTAAAGTTGTCCAAATGAAGTTCTTTGAAATGCATATTACTAATCAAAAATTAAGTTTTAATAAGGGACATTCTACCAGAAATGAAATGCATATCATGCCATCTCAGCATTTATTTATTTTTTTTTATGATTGAATAACATACATTTTATATGTATTTCACCCCTAAAATGTCAAGCCTCGTCACAGACACATTTGTATATGTTAGAATGCTTTCCTAAAAAAAACTACTATAATGTTAGTTCAATCTAAAAACATATTTAATTTAAATCAATCGAAGTGAATGATAAAAACTTAAACGTGTTATTGATGGAGTTTTATTTTATTTTATTTTTCTTTCTTAAATAAGAGTTTTTAGCATAACAAAACTATGAAAGCTATAGATTCAATTTGGCTGGGTACAAGGACAGGATTTGTAATTTTCAAAAGTGTTTTTAATGAAGAAAAAAATATCTGAGAACCTAATGAATGACATATATTCCTTTTTAGAACAACTCACAGAAACCAACCATCAGTCAGTTTTTGGGATTTTTTTTTTTTTTTTTTGGTATGAAATACAAAATGCACTTTTATGCACTGTAACAAGTCAAGGACAGATAAGGTACGTTTCTGGTAGAATGACCCATATATTTATGGTAGAAAATTTACAAAATACAGTGCGCACCCACGCAGAGATGCGGAGGGGAGAAAGGCATCGAAACTTGAGTTTTAACATTTAATGACCCGACCTGATATTTTTTTACGTGTTTGACAGGAAAAGCTGTGTGCAAACAGAAATGCAAACACACACATATATATATATATATATATATATATACATGTATTAATTTACTTATTTTTATCATGGTATAGGGTATTATCAAGATATTATCACAATATTAAAATTTAGTTGTTCATAATACAGATTAATAACAAAAAATTCTGAACATTAAAACACAATAAAGCAATACATAAAAAATGTATAAAGTTAAATATTTTATACAGATTAAAGTGCAAAAGAATTTAAAAAACCAAAAGGTATCACTTTACAGTAAGATCTTATTAGTTAACCTTAGCTAAACCTTAGTTAATGCATTAACATGATCAGTGAACAAAAGATCCATTTGCTACAGAAGTTATTCATCTTTGTTACAAATAACACAACTTTTAATGTTAGCTCGGGTTTATTTATTATGTTATGTTAATGAATGTTTAGAAGAATTTTTTATTGGGAGTTTGTTAACTGATTACTTAACCAATGAAGCCCTAAAGTGATTGAAAAATAATCAATACACTTTCAAACAATATCTAGGGCATGTTTTAGTCCAGGTTAAAATGTAAAAAGTTTTAAAATAAATAGCCTATTGAGTCAAAATATTAAAGTATTTGGTGCTGTGATGAACACCACTGCGAATGCAAAAATCTGAATGACTATTTAAATCATGTAAATACATTTTAGAAAGTAGCTAGAGTGCATTTAACCAATTAATGGGAAAAGTATTCGGTTACACTTTATTTTGATAGTCCACTTTAGACATTCCACTAACTGTAAGTAACTTTGTAGCTACATGTCAACTACTTGTCAACTACATATCAACTAAATCTCATTATTTGTAACTACATGTCCACTAACTCTCAGAGTAGACTTTAGGGTTAGTTTAGGGTAGGTTTAGGGTTAGTTGAATAAGTTGACAAAGAAAGTGTTAGAAGATATTAAGCAGACAGTCTACTAATACTCTACTAACTGCTAGCTGACATTTTGTTGCAAAGTTAATTACTGTTAGTAGAATATCTAAAGTGGACTATCAAAATAAAGTGTTACCAAGTATTCTTAAAATGCATTAAAAAAATGGTAATTTTAATAACAAATATTTTTGGTATTTTGAAATGCCCACGATAACATTACCATGCATATTCATTATCGTGATATATCGCATTACCGAACACCAGCACATGTCTAGTGCATGTGCCTGCTTGTTCTTATTTACTGTCTGTTCACCGGTATGTTACGATATCACAGGACAGCAAAAGCAATATTACACTAGTGCTGAAACCATGATTCATTGGCCCATTTATAAAAAGAGCCATTTACTTAATTCCTGAATGAATCAGCTGTTTGAAGGAATGAATGACTCACATAGACATTTACCGCCACCTGCTGGCAGATTTAATTTCTTAAAGTATCATTTCATAAAAAAATTCAATAATGAATAATAATAACAATAATAATAATAATAATAATAACATTAAAGGGATAGTTCAACCAAAGAAAATGTAATTTTGTCATCATTTACTCACCCTCATGTCGTTTCAAAATTTTCTTTTGTGGAACATACAATAAGGTATTTTGAAGACTTGGTACCCGTTGGTTTTGGGTACCAATGACTTCACTGTATGAACAAAAAATACTGAGATGTTTCTCAAATGATCTTCTTTTACATTCTATAGTTTAGGTTAGGCCGTTGCAGCCTAAATGTTTGTGTAATAAATTTTAAGCTTAATCAAATAAAATACTTCTTTCTAATGCTATAGTTTGTAATGTCTACTTGTTACTTTCTCATTTAATACAAAAATAGCTTGAAATAATCTGTTGTGGGTAGTTTTACATTCAAATTTATTTTGTGATTAATTAGACTAATTAATCGAAACATCATGTAATTAAATTAATTAGATTAAAAATGTTTATTGACTGACAGCCCTAGAATGAACTTTTAACTTTGGAGTTTACAATTTGTTTAAACTTTTGTTGTTTAATAAAGCAATAAGCCCTGTGAAAGAAGCCATGGTTTACAGTGAATTTATAACAGCTAAAGGGCGCTGGTAGACACGACCTGAAGTGGTGTGCCTAAAACCCCCTTAGCTGTTACAAATTGTACACTGTAAACCATGGCTTCACAGGGCTTAATGCTTTTATAAAATGGTTATTGCATATATTTAGTAAGGTTTCACAAAATTAAACCGGGTGAATAAAGTGTAATGATAATAATAAAAACATCATTCTTTCACCAAACAATGTAGTTCCTTAGAAATGGTTGTGGTTGCTGAACAACACACAAACATAAACAACAGTGTATATGTTTGTAGAGTAATTTATCACAGCTTGGAACGCGGCTCAACTGATCAGAAACAAGATCTGAAACAGAAATCTGAACTATCCATTTTATAATAATGTTGGAATGCTTTTGCTGTAGTGTCAAGACAGGGATTGAGATTTGTAAAATTAAACTGGTATTTACAATTTTGGTATCAAAAAACAACAATAACAAAACTTTTTTTTTTTGTTTGTGGCAGGGCAAGTGAACCTTGAACTACTATTCTATAACTCACTGGTCAACTGTAGTCAGTGATTCCCTCTTTTCTTTCATTGGCTGATTAATAATACACTTTTCCACAACATTTTATGTTCACTGACTCCCTGTTTATGTTTATGGGAATACTCGACAAGACAAATATGTTTTGAAGTAATTCAGTGTTTCATTCTGTCTGAGAGATGCTTCGCGTCGTGGCCGCATCACCACCTCAGGTGTGCATTATTTTCTAGGAATTCAATGGCCCGTCATCAATTATTCCTTACTTATAAAAGCTGATTAGATTTAAATGAGATTTTAAAGTTCAATTTTGTGCATTTGCATATAATACCTACATTTTCTCAGACCTGGTTTCATCCGACACTCTCCTCCTTTATCAACACTGGGGAAAATAAAAACACAGAGAATAAAACACACAGAACTGCTAAAAAGCAGCATTTAAAATAAAAAAGCTTTTAGTTTTGTAGATTCTTGCCAATAAGGGTAATGAGAAGATCATCATGGTCAATCAATGATGTCCTTACTCAAAATTCTTACATGTTGTGTATCAGATAATTTCAAAGTTCAAAGTAAGCACATACTGTAGTTTCTCCAGTTTACAGTTTGGATCCTCTTTTTTAGCTGAGAGCAGTTTCTTTCCTAAATGTCCAGGGTGGTTGTAGCTCAGATCCAGTTCTCTCAGTTGACTGGTGTTTGAGTCGAGAGCTGAGGCCAGTGAAGAGCAGCCCACCTCTGTGATCATACACCCCGACAGTCTGCAGGTAATATTAAAAGTTTTTAGAACAGCAGTTCTCAAATCTGCCCCTGAAGTAACAGAATTTTGTTTCTCTCATCTGACACAACCATTTCAGTTCTTGAAGCCCCTCCTAACATGCTAATAAGTTGAATTGTGTGTTTTATTGGGGACATCTACAGTGAGGAAAATCACTGTAGATGTCCCCAATGATCATTGTCAATGATCTCAAGTCAGCTGGGAAAATGGTCAACAAAAAAAACAATTTTTAACACACACTACGCCATGAAGGAATGTATTCCTGGACCTGGATCTTGAAACACTGTTCTAGAGCAAAGTTTCTTATTCCAAAGTTACAATGAGTCCAAATATGAACATTAAATAAACCATCTATTGTGACCCGTCAAGTCAAGTCAAGTCAAGTCAAAGTCAAAGTCTGCTTTATTGTCAATTCTGCCATATATACAGCACGTACATACAGAGAATTGAAATTGCGTTACTCTCAAACCCTAGATGCATACAGGTAACAATAACAATAACATAAAAAGTAAAATACACTTACGTACAAAATAAATAATATATAAATACAAATATTACAGTAAAA
Source organism: Cirrhinus molitorella (assembly GCA_033026305.1). Classification (NCBI taxonomy): domain Eukaryota; kingdom Metazoa; phylum Chordata; class Actinopteri; order Cypriniformes; family Cyprinidae; genus Cirrhinus; species Cirrhinus molitorella. Next base: position 4,389,797 of record CM065129.1, read on the forward strand.
GAGTCAATTTAAAAAATAAAGTGGCATTTATGATAGAGATGTATGAGATATAAAGTGACTTATGAAAATAAAGTGGCAATGGCAGATAGTAGTGCAAACCAGACAAACAGTCAGTGCAATGTTGGTGTAGTGCAGAGCTTAATAGTCTGAGTATGTAGAGCAATGCTCAGAGAGTCAATGTGTATGACGTAGATGGATGAGGTAGTGAACTGTGGGGGGTGATGTCTCAGAGGTCAGGTAAATGGGGCAGAAAGAGGGGAGAGGGGGCAGAGTCGGAGGGAGTTCAGCATCCTGACAGCCTGATGGATGAAGCTGTCTTTCAATCTGTTGGTCCTGGCCTGAAGACTGCGCAGTCTCCTCCCTGATGGCAGCAGACTGAAGAGGCTGTGTGACGGGTGGGTGGGGTCACCAGCAATGCTGAGGGCTTTGCGGGTGAGACGGGTGTCGTAAATGTCCTGGAGGGAGGGGAGAGGGACACCAACGATCTTCTCAGCTGCTCTCACTATGCGCTGAAGTGTCATACAGCAGGATGCGTTGCAGGTGCCATACCACACAGTGATGCAGCTGGTCAGGATGCTCTCGATGGTGCCTCTGTAGAAGGTGCACATGATGGGGGCTGGGGCTCTGGCTCTTCTCAGTTTGCGAAGAAAGTAGAGTCGCTGCTGTGCTTTCATGGTCAGTGCTGTGGTGTTGGCAGTCCAGGAGAGGTCTTCTGTGATGTGCACACCCAGGAACTTAGTGCTACTCACTCTTTCCACGGTCGCACCGTTGATGGACAGAGGAGCATGCTGAGAGTGCACTCTCCTGAAGTCAACAACAATCTCCTTCGTCTTCTCTACATTCAGAGAGAGATTGTTGTCACCGCACAAGTGCCCCAGTGTTCAGAATGATGGTGCTGGATGTCTTACTGCCTGAGGTCTCCCGGTCAGGAAGTCCAACAGCCAGTTGCACAGCGATGTGTTGAGTCCCAGCTGAGACTTTTTTGAGTAAGCTGTTGAGGGATGATTGTGTTGAATGCTGAACTGAAGTCTATGAACAGCATTCTGACATAAGAGTCTTTTTTGTCCAGATGTGTGAGTGCAGAGTGGAGGGCAGTGGAGACGGCGTCATCGGTCGAGCGGTTTGACCGATATGCAAACTGGTAGGGGTCCAGGGAGGGGGGGAGGTGGAGTCTTCTGTGCAGTGGTGCTGTTGTGTGCCTCAAAGCGAGCGAAGAAAGCGTTCAGCTCGTTCAGCATCGGGGTGGTGCTGTCACAGGTCCGCGGCGGGGGCTTGTAGTCCGTGATGGTCTGAATCCCCTGCCACAGGCTCCTGGTGTCTCTGCTGTCACTGAAACGATGGGCTATCCTCCTGGAGTACTGTCTCTTAGCCTTTCTGATGCTGCGTGACAGGTTGGCTCTAGCTTTCCTCAGGCCCACCTCGTCTCCAGCTCTGAAGGCAGCGTTGCGAGTCATCAGAAGTCTGTAGACTTCCCCTGTCAGCCACGGTTTTTGGTTGGGCCGGACGGTGATGGTTTTTGTGACTGCTACATCCTCAATGCACTTGGTGATGTAGGCAGTGACAGTCTCTGAGTACTCTTGAAGGTCTGTGGTGTTGTGGTATGTAGCAGCCTGTTTGAACATGTCCCAGTCAGTGGTGTCAAAGCAGTCTTGAAGTGCCTCTGACGACCCTTCTGGCCACACTTGAATTTGTTTCTGAACTGGTTTGGTGACTTTAACGAGCAGTCTGTATGCTGGCATTAGCATAACAGTAATGTGGTCTGAAGCACCAAGGTGGGGGAGGGGGAGGGCTTTGTAAGCTCCTCTCTGTGTGGTGTAAACAAAGTCCAGTGTGTTGTTTCCACGTGTTGGAAAGTCTATGTGTTGGTGTATTTTAGGAAAGTCTATGTGTTGGTGTATTTTAAGTCTGCATGATTGAAGTCCCCAGCCAAGATGAGAAAAGCATCTGGGTGGGCTGTCTGCTGCTCACTGATGTGCTGGTAAAGTTCATTCAGTGCCTCACTCCTGTTGTTGTTATTGGAGCTGGGAGGGATGTATACTGCAGCAAGTATTATGGCTGTATATTCCCGCGGTAGATAGAACGGCCGGCACTTAATAATCATAAACTCCACCAGGGGTGAGCAGTGTTTGCAGACCACAACAGTATCACGGCACCACGCATCATTGGTGTAAACACAAAGTCCGCCGCCGCAGGTCTTACCTCCCTCGACGAGCACTCTGTCCGCTCGATAGCATGTTAGCTGGTCGAGCTGAATGGCGCAGTCCAGAACGCTGTTGTTGAGCCATGTTTCCGTAAACACAAAAACACAACAGTCTCTTACAGTCCTCTGAGTTGAGCACAGAAGTCGGAGATCATCCAGTTTATTATCCAACGAGTGTACGTTAGCCAGAACGATGGTTGGAATAGCTGGCTTGTGTGGGTTAGCCACTAGCCTAGCCCGGATACCTCTGCGCTTCCCCCTCTTCTGTTTCCTCTCACACCGCTTGTGGCACCTCCGCTGTGGGTGAGGTGCAGTAGTGGGGGTCGATGATGGAGTAGGCCTCCGGAGAAGACAATGGTCCCGCAGCTCTTGTACGAATGTTGAGTTTGGATTTAAAACTGTGGTCTTTCCGACATCGAGCAGAAACTCACGACTGTAGATGCGTTTGCAGACAGATGGACGCGACATATACGTACAAAAACACTGTGACTCACAAGATAAAAAACACGAAAACACAGATCTGTCGGGAGAGAGAGAAGCCGCTGCGTGTGCACGCGCCGCCATCTTGGAAAGTTCCATCCAAGGTTACATTTACATTTACCTATATTGAATTGCCTACAGTCACATCGCAAAACGGAGCAGCCAACTGAAAGATCAGTGGACGTTAATGGATCATCAGGCAGGTGCACAGCACTGACAGACAGACACACATAATATAACAGTGTCCTGTAGCATATAGGACACCATTATATTATGTGTGTCTGTCTGTCAGCCATATATATTTTTGTTTTTTAAAGTAATGAACAGCGGCCTGCGGACTACTGTTCAGTCTGTTTGATCAATTTGCCTTCTCAAGTCATCACGACTTGCCTAAAATAAAATTTATAGAAATAAAACAGATAAATGTATGCCATTAGGCGTATATCCAGTCGTTTGTGTGGATAGTGAAAGCGGCCGCTTTGCAGGACCTGGAAGCGCCAGCGTGATCACTGACAGACAGACTCATATAATACGTATCATACAGGACACCATTATATTATATGTGTCTGTTTGTCAGTACACAACTTTTGTGATGTGACTGTGGGAGAATAAACTTCAGAACGTAGGCCTGCCTCAAAGAGGGGACACTAACCTGATTTATAGTGTCTATCAGTTAGGTCTACCACGTCCTGTACAGAAGCCACATGTGTAGGTTCCACAGAAGGTCCTTCCTCAGGGGAATCTTCCAGGGAGGGGCTGTCACGAGGAGCGAGACGTCAAGGTTTGTGTGGCCAAGTAAGGCTCAACCAGCAGAACCTACACCTCATCTTGCACAGGGTCTATGCAAGGAGGCTCACTGGGAGAAAGGGTTACTTGAGGAGGCCCTGGGGCCAGCTGTGTGCATCTTGGGTATGATGAAATGGGGACTGTAGAATCCCGATTTCATCTCAGCTGGAGGAACCAACTCGATTGCATTCTTCGCCAGGAGAACCACAATATCTGCATGCAGAACAGAGGCATATGTGTCCAAACGGAGAGATGTGAAAAGGATGCCTCGGAACCTGGGCAGACCAGTGGGCTGCAACACTCTCCTGCGGCCAGCAGTATGCCCCAGCTGAAGGTTTGCCTCTTTAGGTGTTGTGGGGGCAGAGCAGGTGTAGCTGCCGCAGCCTGGAAGACGAGTTCATTGAGAAAGCAAAATTTCACCATCTACGTCTGGTTCAGCCAGAGATGGCAAGAGGACCACCATAGTGCAGCTGTTTTAGTGCCTTGGCCCGGGATGGCCATGGCATGCAGGGCGGAAGCAACCTAGGCTGTTCAGGGCCCACTCATAAGGTCTGTAAAGAGTCTACTTTTATTTGTGTGCACTCACAATATTAACAAAACATTGTGCTTTTGTAAAAAAAAAAAAAAAAGAAAGAAAGAAAACAAACCGGAAGTGATTTCTACTGTCTAAAAAAAACTCAGTGAATACTTACAGCTTACAGTAGGGTACCCAGTCCTGGTCCTGGACATATACCTACCTGCAGTGTTTAGTTCCAACCCTGATCAAACACACCAGTCTATAATTATCAGGTACTCCTTCAGATCCTAATTAGTTAGTTCAGTTGTGTTTGATCAGGGTTGGAACTTTGTGGAAGTTTTTTAATTGAAAAGATGTTAACACAGTCTCTCTTGGAAATGGAAAAAATGCACAATATTTTCAGCAAACATTGGTGCATAGTTACTTTTTATGTCAAAAATTTAACACAGGTAAAAAAATAAAAACATTATTGCAGCACTGTGCAAAAGTTTGGGCATAATCAGTACTTAGTAACACTTTCTCTGGTAGATATCACAGCTTGCAAACTCTTTTTATAGCCAGCTAAAAGTCTTTTAATTCTTGTACTTGGGATTTTCTCCCATTCTTCCTTGCAAAAGGCTTCTAGTTCTGTAATATTCTTTGGTCGTCTTGCATGCACAGCTCTTTTAAGATCTACCCACAAATTTTCAATGATGTTTAAATCAGGGGACTGGGATGGCCATTCCAAAACCTTCAGCTTGCGTCTCTTGAGGTATTCCATAGTGGATGTCGAGGTACGTTTAGGATCATTGTCCTGTTGTAGAAGCCATCCTCTTTTCAGCTTCAGATTTTTTACAGATGGTGTGATGTTTGCTTCCAGAATTTGCTGGTATTCAGTGGAATTCATTCTTCTCTCCACCCGTGCAATGTTTCCTCCCCCATGCTTAATAGTTGGCAAGGTGTTCTTTTCATGAAATGCTGCTCCTTTTTTCTTCAAACATGCCTTTGCTGATTGTGGCCAAAGAGTTCTATTTTAACATCATCAGACCACAGCACTTGTTTCCAAAACACATCAGGCTTCTGTAGATGTTCTGTTGCATACTTCTGACGTTGGATTTTATGATGGGGACGCAGGTATTGTTTTCTTCTGCTGACTCTTCCATGAAGGTCTTGTCTGTGCAAGCATCGCTGCATAGTGGAACGGTTCACCACCACTCCTGAGTCTGCTATCTTCCTGCAGGTTTTTTGCAATCAAATCTGGGTTTTGATTTGTCTTCTGACCAGCATATGAGCAGTTGTCTCAGAGAGTTTTCTTGGTCTTCCAGATCTCATCTTGACCTCCACAGTTCCCCTGAACTGCCATCTCTTAATTACATTTCTCACTGTGGAAACTGCAAGCTGACAACGTTTTGATATCTTGTTGTAGCCTTCTCCTTCATTGTGGGCATCAATAACTTTCATTTTCAGAGTCTTAAACAGCTGCTTAGAGGAACCCATGGTTGTTAAGTGTCTGCAAGTGTGTGCACAAGGTTTGAAGAGTCAAAGTTCACTATATTGCCAAAAGTATTTGCTCACCCCCTTCCAATGAACAGGTTTAACTACTTTAGCAAAATCCATGAGAACAAAATGTTGTTAAAGCATATAATGATATTCTATGGAATTGTGTGCTTCTAATTTTATAGCAACAGTTTGGACAGGACCCTTTTCTATTCTAACATGACAGTGTCTCTGTGTATAAGGCAAGGTTAAAAACAAAATGATTGATTGAGTCAGTGTGGAAGAACTTGACTGGTCTGCATAAAGCCAACTCCTAATCCCAGCTGAACACCTCTGGTGTGACTTTAAATGCAGACCTTGAGCCAAAAACTCATCACCAAACACCAATGTCTTGTACATATGGGTACAGTCATTTTAGACACTTCCAAAAACTGTTGCAACAGAGATGGAAATCAATTTTTAAATACATGAATTATGTTTCCTTTGTTGCCACAGTTTTATGTTCTATAGAAGGGGGTGTCCCAATATTTTTGTCCATATAGAGAATGTACAAGTCGTTGGTATTTAGTGATGAGTTTTTATAGTGCAACTGCTTGTGGACGTGATCACATTACAGATAATGATGTCAGATGGGAAAAAAAAAAAAACTGGCCCTTGCATTGGTTTCATACAGATTGTTTTATCAGCATTTTGTTTTGGGATCAGCAACATTTGTTTTTGACATTTACTTTAAAATAAATTAATTTTAAAAGACATTTCAAGTTTTCTATTCATATGTGTATCATGTCTGTGAGGGAAGTATTCACTGAGATTCTATTTATTTATGTCTGTGATAGGGCTGCCCCCTAATAGTCGACTAAGCGTTAGTTGACCAGAAAAGGCTTGGTTGACCAAAATTTTATTAGTCGTTTAGTCGCAGAAATAAATAAATAAATCTCACGGAGAGATCGTTAATGGCTATAGTCTGTGTGGTAATAGTAATACAGTATACTTTGGGCAGTACATCCAACACTCGCCTATTATTCATCAACCTCAAATATGGCTTATTATCTGAAACGTAAGTAGCCGCAACTTTACGTGTAATGTTGTGCAATGTAATGTTAAGCAGTGGTTTTTAAACCCTGGGTGGGTCGCGGGACTTAAAAAATGGGTCGCCAGGACGATTTAAGCAAGATGTAGCCTATAGGCTATGTATGACAAAGTTCAAGATTCAGGGAGAAGGATGCGGGAAGCTGCAAACTAAACCGAAAGTAAAACGCGCGCACGCATTCAAAAGCAATTTTAATATCCCGCTTTCAGAGAGGGACTATCCCAATGCGTGCAAATTAGGCTATATATATTTTTTTTAAAAGTTTTAAAACCACTGACCTAGAGAAATGTGCGCTGTCTGTGTGGAAGCTAAACAGACATGCGCTTAATGCAGAACAGATGGATGCCGGTGCGGTAAGTTGCTTTTAGAATAGCTTACTCCATCACTTTTGGGCATAGACAGGTAAAAGTAAAACATCTTTTCGAAAGACGCATATTCGTGTACACTCACAATAAAAACGAAACATGCGCTTTTGTAAAATAATGAAAGCAAACAGAATGTGCTTTCTGTCGTCTCTTTTCTGTGAACTTGAGCGTGAAACTCCATGTATATCTTTGGCTTTCAGACATTAAAATAGATCTATAGTGTGACGATCCCTGCACTCGTGTTTGGGAACGTCGGGACTGATTGCCCCGCCTATGGCTCGGTCTGATGGGTGGCTCATTCAACAATGACCGATTGCAGAACCGCAGAACCCTTACGTCACAGCAGTCTCAGGGCAGCAGCCCCAGGCCAACAGCGTCAAGCTAGAAATGGGCGGAGCAAAGGTTATTTTACTAAGCATAGCGCCACTTAGTGTTTTGGATCAGTATTTTATTATAACAATTTAATCAGATGATAGATAGATGAAGTAGCTAAAACAAGGTAAGATTTATAAGGCTTTCATAAAACAAAGCTACTAATACAAATGGTGTGTTGTATTCTTTCCAGGAATAACTGAATGATATTATTTAAGAATGTTCCACAACATTTGGCTGGCTTCGCTGACTGTGGTATTTTCATGCTAATGGTGAGAAAGTTGTCATGTTTTGGTTTCTAATGCTCATCAAGGCTGTGTTTATTCAATTAAAAATACAGAAAAAAAATCTTCTATTTTAAAGTTCTTCTATTTTAATATACATTATACATTTAATATACATTAAAAATAATTTATTTCTGTGATCAAAGCTGAATTTGTCAGCATCATTACTCCAGGATTCAGTGTCACATGATCCTTCAGAAATCAAACTAATATGCTGATTTATCATCAGTGCTGGTTAAAAAGAACAGCATTTATTTAAAATATAAATCTTTTCTAACAATATACTATTCATAAGGTTGGGGCCAGGATTTATTTTTTTGAAACAAAATTATTATAACCTTTATTCAGCAAGGATGTGTTAAATTAAGAAAAAAAAAAGTGATAGCAAAGAATATATTGTTAGAACAGAATTATATTTTTGAATAAATGCTGTTCTTTTGAACTTGTTATTATCAAAGAATCCTGAAAAAAAGTATCACAGGTTCCAAAAAAAAGTATTTGGTAGCCCAACTGTTACCAACACTGATAATTCTAATAATAAATCAGCAAATTAGAATGATTTCTGAAGGATCATGTGACACTGAAGACTAAAGTAATAGCTGATGAAAATTCAGCTTTGCATCACAGGGGAAAAAAAAAAAAAGTATATTAAAATAGAAACCATTATTTTATATTGTAATAACATTTTGCAGTATTGTATTTTTGATCAAATAAATGACTGCACATTACCATATATATATATTTTTTTTTTCACAGGAAACATGTCCTCACTGATGTGCAATTGCCGGAGGTGCCTTCAGAAGTTTGGTGAAAGAGATTCCTCCAACTGAAAGAGCAAGACCAGAAGAAAGCTCTTCTTCAGCTTTCACAGGCCGAAAAACCGTTTGTTTTCCAATTCCAATTTACGATATGGACATTATTATGGACATATATGTAGTGCATAAACAAAGGGAGCCTCAAAATAAATAGCTTTTTCTCAGGTTTTGATTTATTTTAGGTTTCTTTTGTCCATTTTGATAATTATTGTTAACTGTGTGCCTGCTTTGCTTTAACATTTTGTTTTATTTTCTTTAGTTTTATTTCATCTTTTGCTACTTATGTATGATAATGTATGGACAAATAATTGTAAAATAAATAAATTAATGAATTAAATCCAACATGAGGAGGATAAATTAATTAGTGCAAATCCTCAAGCTTCGTTTTGTCTATCTACCTCTATCTATGATCTGCTTAAATTGTGATAATAAAATGCTTACTTGACATCAAGGTAGATTAAAACTTTTAAATAATCCCAAACACTAAGTGGCGCTATGCTTAGTAAAATAACATTTGCTCCGCCCATTTCCGGCTTGATGCTGTTGGCCTGGCGCTGCTGCCCTGAGACTGCTGTGACGTAAGTGTTCTGCGGTTCTGCAATCAGATGTATCTCGGCTCATTGAGTGCACCTGCCGCTGTGGTTATGTGCACCCTTTAAAAGAGACCGCTGGAAGTGCGAGCGGGGGGGACTTGGCTGGTGGCTTGTTTTGGGTTATTTTCTTTGGGTTTGTTTGTTTCCCATTTTGTTTGTTTTTTTTATTTGATTTTGCATTCGTTCAACACTACAGCACATTACACATGCATTCAGACACTACGCACGACGCTCTGACGAAACTGATATTTTCCAACGTTAATGGTTGTTTTTCGTTGTACCCCTAGACTTTTTGGTAATTTTGTTGTACTGAATAAAATTATTTTTGTCTTGAGTTTAGAACTTGCAGTGTGTCCTTTTTGTTGCCGCCCCACGAGCCAGGGGTCGTAACAATAGAGAGAAAAATTTCTACTTTCTCAGATTATGTAATAGCCTGTATGAAACATGCATTCAGGCGCATCACAACTGCGGAGATGACGAGTCGCCGACTTCATCTCTTAAGCCGAAAACAAAGCACTAGTTTTTCAATATATTATTAAAATGTTAATGCAGTCTACTTATTGTTTTTCCCTGACACATAATCATTACATCTTCGGTGCGCTGTGGCAAGCTTTATGCGTGCTTGAGCGCTTATTAGGATATATAGGCAATTAAAGGCTCATTATAATGATCTAAATGTAATATTAGTAAACATACGATTAGTCGACTAATGCTTAAAATGAACGACTACTAGTCGACCAGAAAAATCCTTAGTCGAGGGCAGCCCTAGTCTGTGAAGAAAGTTGACAGAGACCGACACGGCAGAGAGTGCACCTTGTTTGATTTCTTTATTTTACAAAAACACATTGTTTTACTGTTATTTTGACTAAACACAACTAAACGTAGATGATGCCTTACTCTTATCTGTATGAATAAAAAATGGCAAAGTATTTTTAGTTCTTTCCACAGTCATCAAGAAAAAAATGTTACAAAACCCACCGGTGTGGTCTTCAAGCCCAGAGGGTTAGGTGGTATTCTGGTGTCTAGATATGGCTTGGCTCCCACCTTTTAATTTAAGACTGAGTGACTTATTAGTGTGATCTGCATCTTTGCCAGCACACCTTTTATCAACAAGAGGCACAATTCATGTTCAAAATGCTTAAGGATTTTTCAGTTCCCCAGCCTTAAGTATGAACAAAAGTAATATTGATGCATGCAAGAACATCTAAAAGAATAACTACAGGTGATCTTTTCTGCTAAAATTGCAATACAGTGATTGTGTCATTATAGTTGCACTTACCCCAGTATCTCTAATCTACACTGAGGATCCTGTAGTCCCACTGAGAGCTGCTCCACTCCTGAATCCCGCAGATCATTGCTTTTCAGCTCCAGCTCCCTCAAGTTTGGATTAGATTTCAGAACTGATGCTAGATGTAGACAGCATGTCTTTGTAAGACCACACCGCTTTAACCTGTTCAAAGAGGCATAACAAATTAGACAATGACAAATCTAAACACACTTCCCAAAAAGACACTTGACTTACTTGAGTTTCTGAAGACTACAGTGTGGACTAATTAGTCCATCACAGAGCATATTCACTCCATAAGCAGTTATCTTATTGCAGCTCAGATCCAGTTCTCTCAGGTGTGAGTTTGTTGACTTGAGAGCTGAGGCCAAATTTGTACAAGATGTTGATGGGAAATAACAGCCAGCAAGACTGAGATGCAGAAACAAAGTAGATACAGCAACTAATGAATGAACTGTATACAGATACTTATGCAATCATGTAATATTTTCACTGCCTTTGTCTACTAAGAGGTAACATTCCACCTTAATTTGCACATATTTGATTAAAGTAGTTTTTCTTTATGTCTAAACTATATTAATGATGCAAAAATGACTCTATGCAAGAAATTACTATTTCAACTACTTACCTGAGTATTTGCAATTGACAATATGGACTTGCTAGACCAGTCAAGAGGACGTTCACTCCAGATTTTTCAAGTTTATTGTTGCTCAGATCCAGCTCTCTCAAGGGTGAGTTAACTGACTGCAGTACTGAGGCCACTGTTCCACAGGACTCAAACGAAAGATTATGACAATCCAATCTGTAAACAAGAGTACATTTCATGTTTTGGTCTTTTTTTTTTTTGTTTGTTTGTTTGATATAATGTTCAGTGACTAAGGCTAATCAGATAATCCAATCATATTCTTACTCTGTGCATTTAAATGTGGACAAGAAAGTCTCAGTTCACTTGGCAGAATTTGGTTTAAATAAAAGATATTTGTACATATTTTAAACAATTAATGAACAATATGAATAATTTATGAAAACTGACATGGCCTTTTTGCAGATCCTGAGCACTGGCAACAGTCTTAGCTGGTTTTCTGTGGATGTGTGGAACTTCTTCATGTCAAACTCATCTAATTCCTGCCCAGATTTCAGCAAGACATAAGCCAGTGCTGACCACTGTTCAGGCTCAAGCTCGCTACCCAAGAGTGTTCCTGATTTCAAAGCAGTCTGAATATCTTTAACAAGAGTGTTGTCATTCAGCTCATTTAAACAGTGGAATAGATTGATTATTCTGTCTGGTGATTGCCCCTGTTTGATTGCCTCTTGGATAAAATGCACTGTCATTTCCTTGTCTGCACAGGGTTTACATGAACTGTCTTTGGTGAAAAGGTCTTGCAGCAGAGTGCGGTTAGAATCAACAGAAAGACCCAAAAGAAAGCGAAGGAATATGTCAAGATGTCCATTTTCACTCTCCAAAGCTTTGTTTATTGCACTCTCATGTACTTTAGAAAGATTTTTTTCATTCTTGTTTTTTTCATCTTCATCAAGAACATTTTTCTCTTCATTAACACATGCAAAGTGAGCATATATTGCTGCCAGATACTCCTGGTAGCTCAGATGCACAAAGGTGTAGACCTTTTCCCTGTTCAATCCCAGCTCTTCTCTGAACATCTCTGTGCACACTGAGTACTCTGAGACTTTACTCACATCAATGTCACCATCTATCAGATCCTCTTCATGGAAAATCAAACTGCCCTTTTCCAGTTGCTGGAAAGCCAGTTTTCCAAGTTTCAGAATAAATTTTTTGTCAAATTCAGAGAGTTTCTCTGGGTTGTCAGCATCAGCTCCATTGAACTTCTTGTGCTTGAGGCTGATCTGAATGAGCAGGAAGCGTGTGAACATCTCAGTTAAAGTTCTGGGTATATCATTCGATTTCCCATCTCTTATCATATTTTGTAGCACAGTGGCAGAAATCCAGCAGAAGATGGGCATGTGGCACATGATGTAGAGGCTCTGACATGATTTGATGTGTGTGATGATTTTATTCGCCAGGTTCGGATCACTAATTTTCTTCCTGAAGTATGTTTCCTTTTGATGATCATTAAATCCTCGAATCTCTGTGACACGATGGACCCACTCAGGAGGGATCCGACTGGCTGTTGATGGTCGTGTGGTTATCCAGAGGAGAGCAGCGGGAAGTAGTTTCCCTGTGATGAGGTTCGTAAGCAGCACATCCACTGGAACCTTCTTATTTATGTCAGTACAGTGATCATTCTTATAGAAATCAAGAGGATACTGACAGACTTCTAAACCATTTAAAATAAAAAGTACTTTCATTTTTGTAAGATCTGCTACTTTCAGCTCAGAAGCATATTGTTGAATCAGCTGTAAAAGACTGCAGTTGTCTTTTTTCTGGTTGAGGTCACGAAATGGTAGATGGATGATGACATTGATATCTTGGTTTGCTTTTCCATCTGCCCAATCTAGAATAAATTTCTGCACCGACACATGCTTTCCAATGCCACCTATGCCCATTGTCAGGACTGTTCTGATTTGCTTTTGTTGTCCGGGAAGTGTCTTAAAGATGTCATTACATGTGAGAAGACTTTCTGGAGTGGTTCTGCTTTGTGAAATCATTTCATCCCTCAACACTTCATGTTCATTATTTATTTCTCCACTTCCACCCTCTGTCATGTACAGTTCAGTGTAGATCTCGTTCAATACACTCCGTTTATCTTGAGATGAATTTCCTTCATTTACATGCTGACATTTTTCCTGAAGTTTTGCTTTATTGGCTTCTGTGATTTTTTTAAGTGGATTTCCTAGGTGAAAATAAGCAGCGTTTAGATGCAGTGAAAAAATATATAATTACATATATCATCTTAGGTTAAATTAAATAATAGTCTTACCATATGCCTGGAAGTGTAATGTGATTCTCAGTGCTGTCTCTCCAAAGCACTCCGCTATTTTCTTAGCAACATCAGAGACACTGAGCTCCTCTGGCTTACTCCCTAAGCATTCTGGGTAGTCTTTTGATAATTCAGTCTTAAAGGTTTCAAAGTTTTCTGACCCCATGTTTACCAAGACATGACTGAGCAGCTTTTGACAGTCTGACACATTAGGTTTCTGTGGTAAAACAAAACAATATCCAGCAGAACAAAGTTTATCAACCATGACTCATATACTTTAAATGCATCCAGTTCAGAGGTCTAAAGATCTTACAATATATTCAAATATATTACATTTTCAGTAGGATAACAGAATGTATATTGCAATAAAAAACTAACCGCAGTGTAGGTTTTACTGTGTCGTTGGTGCTCTTGCCTGGCACATATGTCACAGATGTACATGTTATCTGTCTTACAGAAAATCTCCAGATGTCTGTGGTGCTGCTGACACACTCCTTTAGCAGGTGTGGACTCTGCATGCTCTAGTGACTCTTTCACACACATTTTACTGCAGGAATATTCAATAATATTCAGTTAAACTAAAGTTAATAATTTGACTGTTTTGAATTATATAATAATTTATAACTATTTCAACATGTTTTATTGTTTGCATGCTAATGTCTTTGTATGTTTAATTAGACAAAACCTTTTTGTATTTGTCTGTGCTTCACCACTGAAGTTCAATGGAACAGAAACAGATCTGTCAGACTTCAGAGACAGATACGATATTGGTGAGTCTGATCTCTCCTGTTTAATTCTATGAGTAAAACAGAACATTTGTCACAAGATGAAAATGATTATGAAAGTTTACATTTTTCCTCTTTCATGTTAACTTTACAGTAAATGTTTTATTGGACAAACCTTTCATTATTTCTCTGTTTTTCACCACTAAAGTTCATTGGCAATGGAATTGATCTTTCACTCGTCAGAGACACATGTGATGATGATGATGATGATGTTGATGTCAGTGAGTCTGATCTCTCCTGTTTGGTTCTAAGGGGGAAAATATGGAGAAAATGGTGTTTTGGTGATTTTAATGGATGTATGATATCAGTTCTGTTGAAATTCTATCTTCAAAATAAATGCCACTAAATCAATATGAAGCCAAACTGATCTTGAAATGCATGTGATTTTGTCTTTGTCCTCACCGTTCAGAGTTAAGGTCCTCTTTTGAGCCACTTATAGTGGCAGAACCATCATCGTTATCTCCAGAACTCATGATCAACTAATGTATTCCTGTCGAGACACAAGATGTTACCAATGTATAGATTTATTCCTAAAAGTAGCCTTTCTGTTCCCATTTTGCATTTCAAACTATGACTATTTTATGTGCTCTTAATTCAGTATTATCCTATTTCAACCATATACAACAACTAGACACCAACACACTTTTGCATTAATGTACGTTTTACAAAAAAAAAAAAAAAATGATATTTTGAGTTGAATAGAATAGACTGGGGATATTGACTCCATAAACATAAAAGTTAATTATCAAAAGTTCACATCACAGCTAATATCACAGCTACTACCGGCAAACTAGAATGTTGACAATTAATGTTTATATGTCCCCAAAATCTTCTGTGATGTTAAATTAGTGTGGTATGTTTACCAATAAATAGCATGCAATAATGATGTTTTAATTGTTAAATTATAGTTTTGTTTAATATTTGTGAGTGCAACCAGTCACATACATTATTTCTTGATTAAAAATAAACGGTAACCACATTTTATTATTTTAACTCATGAACACACTATCTAGCAGCCATTACAGTTCAACTAAAGGTGGAAGCTTTCACATACAAATCTTATGAGAGGGTGCTCACTGCAGAGCCAAATGGGAGGAGCTACTGGAGGAGAGAGAGACACAAATTTAAAGTGTTGTAGTAGACTCCCAGTGGACAGACTGGCTTACTACAGATGGCATTTTTCAAAGATCTTTTAATATACAGCACAGCATTCAATTAGTTTAGCTACAAAACAAAAAATCACTATAAATGTTATTTATTTACTATATATTTACTTTCAAAAGCTTGTAGTAAGTGTCTAGTGGCAACACTTTACGAATATCCAGAGAATATCGAATGTGAAACTTAACCATGCAAATATCTATTATAAGGCCTATTGTTAAACTGGTAATAAAACTGCTGCAGTGCCACAACATTTCGGTCTCCACTAACATCAAACAGTATGTAATACATGAAGAAATATCTATTTCATATTTTGTAAATTGTATTATACAACATAAATATATTGACTAAATTACAATCTTCAGTCAGACCAACACAATCCGCCTCTGCGTATAGAAATAATTCAGTTAACTTATTGAACAACTTATGCAAAAGGGCACCCTTTGTGTATTTATTGTCATTTACAGCATAGATTTAACCTGGCTGTATCCATCTTAGTAAAAGTTTGGCAAAACACGTCAGTCGAAAAATTTTAGTAAACATAGCAGCTGCTGTGCCTTCCTATGTATTAGCGACAGGAATTATGTTGTTTTTTCCGGTCTGTGCTTCAAAATGTAGTTGCAGTTTAACATCACAATATCAGCGGGGATAATAGTTTTATGTCGCAATAGATTATATAGCCGAAATAACGATGAAATAAAGATGAAATCTCACCGTATACTCATCGATGGTAAGTAGCTGCTTTCACTTTCGCACATTAGGAGGTTTTTTCCGGTTCTTGTAAAGACGCTGTATTTGACTTGGTCATAAGTTGTTGTTATTCGCCCGACAAAACCTATTTTATGTAGCCTAGTGATAAACTCTACACTGCACTGGATTCGTCGAGAGATTCAATTCAAAAGACATTTTTTAAAAATACATTGATCATTCCCCTGTGTCTTAAACAAGAAAGACAAACTGTTAATGTAGGCTACCTAAAGTATGCGTGTGTGCTTGAGGTATTCCCTACCTTATGGACACCAAATAATACCAGTAAAATATTTAATTTATGTGTGCATGTATTTATTTAGTTATTTGGTCCCCATGAGGAATTAAACAACCTTATAAATAACAATAATAATAATAATAATAATTCCTTAAATTTTAGCATTTGAGTTTTCATACTTACAAAATAGGTCTCAGAAGACTTCTCCGTGGTCTGTTCTGCTCAAGTTTATAATTCAGAGTATTTTGACAGGCAATCTTCTTGGTTAAATGTAGGTATAGTTATTGTGTTAAGTACTTTAGATACAAATACTGGTATATAAAAGCAAAAGCAAATAATTTGCTAGCTTTGTTGGTCAAAGGCATCAGTGGCAGGTCATCGGAGAGGCTGTTGCAGAAAATTAGCATTTGGTCTTTTCATTGCAATTCAGTCTTTTATAGACAATAGACAGCAGGTGGATTCCAATGAGTTCTGGAAATAAAAAAGATTTCCAAGTTTGGAAAAAAGATTAATGGATATATTTTAGCATATATAGTTTATGTTACTGCCACAGATCACTGCTCAGATTTACAGGGGTCCTCTAAAAGGTTTCTGCAGGACTACAAGTCTGATCTCCTACTAATAATCTAAATAATCTGCCTTAATATACTCTGCAAAACATCTCTTAAAAAAGCCACAAAAGTTGTGTTATTATTGTTATTTTTTTTTAACACATGCAACAAAAATGGACTCTACAGCACTGCTGTCACTGATATGCTAAGCTTCAACATGCTCATAACATTAAAAAAACATAGAATACAATGATGAAAAAGTTGAAAAACATGCATCATTACGTTTAAAACATGTATCATCATTCATCCCAAAATGAGCATGAAAGCTATCATATTGTGCAAAGAAAAAAAGCCTATTTTATAGCTATTGGTATTTTTTCCATTGTGGCATAATGTTTATGATAATTAAATAAAATCCAGCCATTCCTACTACTCGAATGAAAAATCTACTGTAATGTGAAAAACACTGATACATTAAAATGGCATACTGTATCATTCCAGCTCACTATTTAAAATATGATTTTACACTATTGTACTGCACTTTTTATGCACATTTGATTTTCTGCAGTGTGGGTCAGAACTGCCACCGCTGCTGTTTCTCACTCATTCAGATGTGCTTTGGATGATGACTCAGACCAGAGCCAGTGAAGATTGCTCACTGTTTCTTCTCATCTTGTTAAATGTTTGCATTGGTGGAAAGAGAAAAATATACTCAAGTAAAAGTACCACTACATTCCAAAAAATGTAATGTGAGTAGAGTACGAAGTACTTGTTCAAAAAACTAACAACAGACAAAATGGATCATCACCATTAGATCTTTCTGTTTTCCTGTGATACATTCATTTTGGTTGAATTAACGTAATATTTTTGCGAATATCTTCAGCAGTCAGTGTAAATATCAGTGATTATTTATGACAATGTATGTCTGATTATTTTAATCACTGAATACTCCATTGTTGGGTGCAAATGTTGGTGATGATCCATTTCTGTCTGTTGGTATAAGAATGAAATCCTATGTAATTTTTGTCTGAAAAAGAGATATATTATGAAGCAGTAATGGTTGTGATATATGAGATACTCTAATGCAAACTCCTTAATATTGAAATTAAATAGGTAGAATTGACAGTGACGAATGAATGATGACGTCAGATCGGTGATTTAAAAAGTGGGTGGAGGTTTTATATTGTCAAACACACTAAAGAAGGCCTGCGAGCCGAAACGTTTGTGTTTTTGTCCTATGGTGACTGAGAATAAAGCATAAAGAAAAGATTATTTCATGTGAGTGCAAATCATGGTTATGTACTAAATGTGATTCAATGGATTGACGCTCCCAAACAAAAAAAATAACTACGAAAGAACAAAATATACAAAATTCTACAAAAGTTAAGTGAAAAAATAAATTCAGGCAACACGATTAAATAATTTCTCTTCTCTGCAGTTGATACAATAAAAAAGGTGAAAATTTAACCTAAGGCAAAAACAAAACAAATGATAAGCAGGTCTCCTTATTAATTTCAGCATTTGTAGCATAGGACGATCCTCCCAGAATGGCGGCGGCACCCCAACATGCAACGCAGCGTGACGTAGATTCGCATTTTCTATAACCAATACATTTTTGTATTTTTAACTCCACTAATATGACCCACAGTTGATATTGTTTTGGGGTTTTGAAAACCCAAAATCGTTAACTCTTGAATATGTTATTAATTTCTTTATGTCCAAAATTGTTCATCCATATGCAAAACTGGCTTAAATTTCCTTTGTTTTCCTATTTTCTTGTTGAATTTCTCTCTCATTTCATCCCTGAGGCTTTTTGTGCATTATGATTATATGAATATTACGATTATTCAAAAATATTTAATCCTTTTTTTCTGTGTAATCTCATACTACACAAACCCAATATAGTTAGGTTCATTGTTAAAGATACTACCATCTTTCTGTAATTATAAGGTCTGCTGTAATAATAATAAAAAAAGAATATAAGGGCGACAGGTGCACAAACACCTCATAGCGTCAGTAACACGACAACACTATGTAGTACGTTTTCCTCTATGTTTGCAATATCTGCACAAAGGAGACATAGATCAGCTGCTTGAAGATCTCGTCTTTGCAGAAGACTGTTGAATTTCACTCGAAAAAAAGTATTACTACCTAGAAATTACCTCAGAATGCATTAACCTAACCTAGCCCACTCCAACACTTATAAACAAAAATGATAAGTGCTGACCAATAATTAGGCTAATTATATTAGTAAAACAAGCATCATGTTTTGTATTTTCATATGCCATAGCTATGCATGTCTACACACTAGACAAATGCAGTCAAGGTGAATACATCTCAATTTTCAGTCAAGTAATGGATTAATGCATAAGTTAATGAAACCATTATATTTTATTTACTGACAACAACACGAATAAATGAGTAAAAGGATGAAGAAAAGTAACCATGACAAGAAATAACAATACATGGAACAAAGCTTTATTCAAACAATTGTTCTGACAATTGTAACGGTAACCACGTTTGGATGCGCTACAAGAATATTATATTCTATATTCGATATGGGCCTAACGATCAGAAAATAGGAACAGCTACTGGAGACAGGATTTATGTATTGAAAGTTAATATTTCTTTTGCTCTTTGCTTATTATGTATGAATCACAAATGTAAGTTACTCAAAATATGCAGTATATGACACATTTTTGTTATTAACACTCTTTGGATTTTTTCAGGTAACCGAACTTGAAACAGATATACTTTGTACAAAAATAATAAAATAAAACAAATTCAACAATGTGTCAGTGTGTTAGTAATCCAAAACTTAAAAGAAACAGGAAACCGTATTCTCAAAACAAAATATTACAATCAGTGACTTCAAACTCAGTGTTTGTTTTTAGAAACTCAATTTGATTCAGAATATGGAATGGAATACTGAGATGTCACCTTACAAAATTAAATAAAATCACTATTTCCTTTCAAAAAGTAAAAAAAAGAACGTTCAAGTGAGGCAAAAGCTCAAGATTCAACAAACTGATTCAAATTGAGAATCAAATGAATCAGTTCAAAGACTGACGATTCCTTTGAAACACTTAAGTCCACAGTTCAGCTTGATGTCTATCCGTTGAACGTAGGAAAACACGGAAAAACACGAAGATCTCGACAAGTTAGAGCAGTGGTTTTCAAACCGGTCCTGGAGGCACCCCTGCCCTGCACATTTTGTATGTCCCCCTTATTAGACACACCCACATCAAGTCTTGGAGTCTCCACTAATGACGTGATGATTTGAATCAGGTGTGTTAGATAAGCGAGACATGCAAAATGTGCAGGGCAGGGGTGCCTCCAGGACAGGTTTGAAAACCACTGAGTTAGAGTCCAGTTCGTCCAAATGCAAAAAGAAAGATTTCTCCTACCAGTGTGGTGGCTCAAAAACACAGTTTATGAGGCACAACAGGTCCGTGGTTGGCTCACCATATACACAAATTGCATCTCACGAATCCAGTATGAATCTCGTCACAGAAGATGAAAACTCATCACAGATGATGTCAATCTCACAAACATAAAAAACCCAGCCTTGTAAAAACACAAGGTAGAACAACAATTAATACTAAATTCAACACTTTCATCATTAAAACACATGTACAAGTCTCAAATAACACTTTAACATAACATTTCAGCGGTTATTTAATCGGCATTTAAACATTGCAAATATGTCACACTTCATTAACTCGTTAGTACCTTCACGCATGAGTTAGCTTTAGCTTTTGTGCTATCACTATGGCCCACGTGAAGCTTGCGCTGTAGGGTAGACCGAGTACAGTTGGTACACTTTTTGCTTTTTCCTTTACCACACCAAAACTAGGGACTGAAAAGAAGTGATTTTTTATATGACATTTCCTTTACTTGTCTACTAAAATGTTAATATTTATTAACATCCATTAGTAGGTCATATCTGCCACAATTAGCTCATGAACACAAGAAGCTTTTTTGTTCCAACTGTACCGATGTGGGGTACAGTTGAAACGGCACCCGAGTACAGTCGAGACACCCATCCGTAATGCTGTAAAGCTGCCTGACCAATTCATTGCAAATGTGAAATACCTTTAAAAATGAGAATTTAATTTTTTTCATTTCCAGTTAGTATTTTATTTGATTATTTGTTAAGTTAAAAGTAGTTCATTTGTAAAACATTTTATTGTAATGACAAACAGAGATACGTTTAATTATAACAGCAAACAGCAATAATAAAACAGATCAGATGCAAGCACCTACTAAACATAATAACAATGAACATAATAAATAAAAATAATAACAATAGCCTAATAAACCATAGTGTGACTATTAACTTACATCTTGCATTGTGCAACTAAACTGCATGTGCTGCACTAGGATTCTAGGGCGGGTACAATTGGTACATTGTGTCTCAACTGTACCCCGCTGACCACCTCCAACATTTCTCTAGATTTTACGATGACCTTGCATGCAATATGTCAGTTTTTAGTGCACAGATTAAGGTTTAAGAAAATGTAAGCTAACTTTAACAGTCATGTAAGGATGAGAAGCTATTCAATGTGGAAGAGATGTGGTGAAGTGAAAAACTTACCTTGAAAAAAAAAAACTTTCGTCAATATCTTTAGACTGAAGATACGCACATACTTCAAATTTCCCACGCTCAAAGAGGGTGCTAGTACGCACGTGTGAAGCAAATATCACACATCAGACTTATTGCGCATGTAAGTTATTTAAGGTGTTTCAACTGTACCCCTGTACCAACTGTAACGTTACCTGGTCTACCCTACTCTACCCTACATTTCAGCTTAATAATCAAGTTTATAATTCTGTTCTTGCAAGATGTCAAGAACATACTAAAATTGGGACCCACCAAAGCGATAGTTACTCAAAAGCGAGCGCATGTGCAACACTTTGATTCCCTCTTGATCTGCATTCAATTTTACACATCTCCTCTTCGTCCCCTTCTCATTCCGACGACATCTTCATGTGGTCGCATTCATTCAGTTCTCGCTCCGATCTTAATGCTGTAGTTTAATCACTTTTCGTTCAATATTAACGCTGTCTTAGGGAGGACTTCTGGAAATCGCTCCGGGCAGTTTTTATCGTCTCTCTCGCTGATCTCGTCTCGTACTACTGGCAGCATCGGCGCGATCTGTGGGCAGGGCCTATGAATGCTCTGCTACCATTGGCTGTTAGAAATGTCTGTCACTGGAATGAGATCCGTGATTGGATAAACACTTTTTCTTCTCAATTTCATCTCCTTCCTTCTTTTTTCCAGAACTTTCTTCAGTATTAAAACACTTAGAGATTATTTTCAATCTTTTCACTAGTATCCTGGGTTACCCGGGTTACACAATCATGTATTTACAGGTGGTGAACCCAGATCTACTGCCATCTCAAACACAGCTGTGCCAGTTCTGCAGCTGACCACCTTCACCTGTCTCTGCTGGGTCCCTGTAATAAAAGCACTGTAAGTCACTTTGCATGAAAGCATCTGCCAAATGCATAAATATAAATGCTATTTTTGTAAATTCACAAATGTACAATAAATCTGCTAATTTCTTAAAGTTTATTTCTTCAATGTACAACTACAATATAAAAGCTTACATACATTCCATACAATTTCCGCTTGGGGGTTTAAAGGCTTAGTTCATCTAAACATATACATTCAGCCATTATTTACTCACTTCACACTGTCCAATCCTAGTGTGTTTTTTTTTGTTTTTTTTTCTGAACACAAAAGGTGATTTTGGTGAAGTTCAGTCAATGGAGCCCAAGATTCAGAAGCTTCATGACATTATTTGACAATGCTTTTGAAGCTTCTGAAACTCAGGCTCCATTGACTGATGAAACCAGCAGAACAAATCCACAATCACATCCTCAGTGTCTTTTGGTCTTTCTCTAGATGCTCTTGTTGGCTCTGAGCTCACTGATGATGAAGGCCACAGCAACATCTGGTCCAGATGAGGCAACAAGGGCAGGTGGAGTGAT
The DNA here is from genome assembly GCA_033026305.1 of Cirrhinus molitorella. Taxonomy (NCBI): domain Eukaryota; kingdom Metazoa; phylum Chordata; class Actinopteri; order Cypriniformes; family Cyprinidae; genus Cirrhinus; species Cirrhinus molitorella. The sequence goes on from CM065129.1 coordinate 4,412,436, forward strand.
GGAGGGACTCATCCATGGCACTAGACCATTTCCAGGATGCTGCTGTGGATTTCTCCTTTCTCACTGCTCACACACCAGTCTGCAGACATTTCAGATCATACAGAGATGCAGACATATAATACAAACACATTCATTTTAACAGCACAGTGTCATTCGATCTCTGTATTAGAAGTAACAAAATGATCTTTATTTTTTTTTCAGGTTTTCCTAGTTTCACCCCACAAATGCTGCTGTCACCTTTCCTTGCAGGCCCTGCTCCACCACAAAAGCAGACATCCCAACCTACACAAACTCATTTCAGGGAAGTGCCCCACACGATGCAGACATTAATGTCTCCCTTGCCCGCTTGGTCTAGATTCCGGGATATTTTATTCAATTCGCGGGCATCAGGGAGCCACTATCAATATACGGGAGACTCCCGGAACTTCCGGGAGACTTGGGATGTCTGCAAAAGCCCTGCAGCAAATGCACAGGAATCAAGAATCAGAAAAGTGCTGTAATAGCTCTGTTTGAAATTACAACAATTAAAATAAACTACAGCTTAATATTCTAAAAGATGTTTTATTGATGTCTGTAGTGTACACACTCAAAGCCTTTGATGGCAGCATTCCTTCATCAGTCACTCTTCACCAGATAAACACGTCTCTGAAACATCCACACAAGATTGTCATGTGCTCAATACTGTATTTACATGTTGAGGTAGGTGCTGATGTGTTAACTGGCTTATTATCCAACACAAATGATCCTTAATTTATATATATATATATATATATATATATATATTTTTTTTTTTTTTTTTTTGAGTACATTCACTAAATTTAGGTGTGATTTGTGTGTAAATCCACTTTGGAAGCAGTAGGACATCCAGGGATATCTCGCCTACTCTTTCATGAATACTGAGGTTTCGAACGTACTTCTTTCTTCATGTACTCTTTTTTCCTACTATATAGTAGGTAAGTAAGCATATGAGAATGCAAAATACTGCTTTTTGCCTACTATATAGTAGGTAAGTATGCGGTTTCAAACGCAGCCATGGTTTGTTTCTCGTGGTTCACCCAAGATACTCAGAGGCTGTATCAGAAATCGCCCCCTATACCTTCATTCACTATTCTCTACATAAGTCCACTCATACAGTTCACTTGAAGGAGTGAATGAAAATGAGTGAGTGAATTCGGACACTGAGTGCACGGGAAGGACTGCCGCTTTTGCATAGTTTGCTGTTTAATCATCATTTGTAACAGCCAGTTCCAGAAGTAAGACCTGGGACTCGAACTCGCAACCTTTGGTTATAAGTCTGACTCCCTAACCATTAGGTCACGGCTGCCCCGGGCATAATTGTGTCCCCATGTGCATTATGGGTTAACTGTTGAGTGTACATCAGTTGTTTTTGCGGTGTATTGTGGGATTGAATGAGTGCACTCAAAAACGTCCACTATGGTTTCGAACACCACTAAAAATGGCTGTTCCCTCAAATTGTGCCCTATTTAAGTGTATAGGGGGCGATTCCGGATACAGCCAGAGTCAAGACTGAGAAACTGTTGTTTTAAACTCAATCAAGTAAGTGGTGTTTTTTTTTTTGTTTTTTTTTTGGGGTTTGCTCAAGGACAAGCTGTATGTTGTCTCTCTTGTTTTATGGTTACTGTCTGGTGTATAAATGGCTTGCTAATGCTAGTTTGTGTGTTTTGTTTATAGAAGGACTCTTTTATATACATACACTATCTTCAATACACCAACATTGTGGATTCTTTGCTGCTGTTGTGTTTTGAACCTGAACGTTCAGTATTCAGAGGACAGCAGAGTCACTTCATCATTTGGGTGTTTGGATTTACTGTTATGTTGGATTGCTACACTAAATGGACACTTCATCACCGGATTGGAAAATTGACTCTAAGCTGCAACTCACAGGGGTTACTCTATGGGCTACATGAAATGGACATGTAAGGTTTATTTTTCCTTTCAACTGCAATGCTAAACGTCAGTGCCAGTATTGTGTCTGTGTGTATTTTTCTTTTTGTTTGCTATTTTGATGATTTTGGATGGATTTGGATGGGTGCATGCATTTTTCCTGATTTTTCAAAATTAGTGTTTGATTTGTTTGTTTAAATGCAAGTTTGGTCGGTGAGTCCCTCCCCCTAATTATCTTGTAGCTGTCCTCTCTAGGGTGTTTTTTAGGGAGACTGTTACATGGTTAAAATTAGGTTAGTTCCCCTTCAAGGGAACTCACACTGTGTCCTCTAGTGGACACTATGGGGAATGCCATCAGTATGACTGGTGTCTGAAGTACATGTGAAAAAACTCCAATCCACTGGACAGTGCAGCCCTTGACATCATTAGCAGGCATGGAAGTATAAGTGAGCACCTGTAGTCAGTGTTGCCAAGTCTGCAGTTTTCCCGTGGAATTGGGCTACTTTGCCACTGTTGCGCGGGTTGTTTTTCATGTTCACGGGTTGAAGCGACCCCAATACCGCAATATTTAGCCCCTGGAACGCCGCCAAAAATGTGTATTTTATGTGTATAATCCACCAAGTGGCAGCATCAAACAGGGAACACTGGAAGTTCTGTCAGCAACCATAAATCATTTTCAGACGTCCTACCCTGATGGTATTTTCATTATAGCAGGAGACTATAATCAAGCAAATCTAAAAACTGCACTTCCCAAATTTCACCAGTACATTACATGTCCCACAAGAGGACATACTGTCTTGGATCACATTTATAGTAATATAAAGGAGGGATACAAAGTAACAAAACTCCCTCACATTGGTCAGTTTGATCATCAGTCCCTTTTTCTCACCCCTGCATACAAAGCTCTGATCAAGAAAACAAAGCCATCTGTCTTAACAATTAGGACCTGGCCTGAGGGGGCTTCCATGCAACTTTAAGATCTATTTGAATGCTCCAACTGGGGCTTCTTTGCACAACAGACTGTAGGAGGCTACATTTTTACTGTCCTGTCCTACTTGCAGTTGTGTATTGAAGGTGTCATGATTGAGAAAAATCTGACTGAGTGACCGTGACTTAGCCTTCAGGTCTGGTAATGCAGAATTGTACAGCATAGCCAGGTTCAACTTGAAGAAGGGCATCAAAAAGGCAAAAGCAGCCTATAGAAAGAAAATTGAAAGCCACTTCAGGAATGGGGACCCACGGGTATGAGAGGGCATTCAGCACCTCACTAATTACAAAGGCAGCACAGGTTTAAGCACCACCAGCACCAGCGACTCACTGGCAGAGGAATTAAATCACTTCTTTGCCCACTTTGATGGCTATCAGCAGCCTTAATAATTACAGACCTGTGCAGAACCTGATTTTACCAAGTGCAACATGTTCCTGAATCAACATCTTTGTTGACCCTGGAACAACATTGTGATTCAGATTTGAAAAAAACAGTTTATAGTTTTTGTGAAATGTAGGCTTATAATCAGTGTTTGGTGCTTGTACATCAGTGTCATTCATCTGTTATTTCCTCTGATTTTAGAGATTCTAAACCTCTAAAATCAGTGGAGGCTCTCACCTCCACTGTGATGAAGGGCTTTGAAAGGGTTATACTCAAACACATTAAATCTTCACTTCCCCCATCCTTGGATCAACATCAGTTTCCCTATAGAGCAAATAGGTCAACTGATGACACCATCAGTACAGTTCTCCATATTGTGCTGAATCATTTGGAGCATCCAAGAACATAAAAACATAAAAATTGAACTTCATCCGTTTGCACTGGCTAACAATAGCTGCTTGCATAAAATTCAAGGCATTAATGTTTGCTTACAAAACCACCACTGACTCTGCACCCCTATACTTAAATTCACTACTTCAGACTTATGTGCCCTCTAGAAGCTTACGTTCTGCAAGTCGACGGCACATTATTGTGCCTTCCCAAAGTGGCACAAAAACACTTTCTATCTTTCTATCTCCATTCTTTTTGTCAAAAAAAAAAAAAAACACTATCTTGCTCTATTCCTTTTTCTATTCTATCTGTAGAATGGTGCATCATCAATTTGGCACTCAACACCTCCAAAACAAAGAATCTTATTATCAGTTTTCTAAAACAGAAACTAGAACCAGTCCCTCTGTACATTGGAGGAGAAATGGTGGAGAGGGTGACCACCTTTAAATTTCTCAGCACTCACATTACTCATGACCTCACATGGACTGTAAACACACCATCCGTGAAGAAAGCACAGCAACGGCTGTACTTTTTGAGGATGCTGAGGAAAACTAACCTGACCTGGTTGACCTTGGTTGAAAGCATGCTTTACTAAGGAATTCTGGTCACAATAATCGGTTCTACTCTCTCAAGGAATGAGAGCTCCTACACTCAGTGGTTCGGTTCCCATGTTACTTGTTAAAGGACAGTTTCCTCTGGTGGTTTTCCTCTTTATGAAGATTATAGCAAGATGTTCCTCCCCAATGACTTTGGTTTTAAGTAGGGTCCCTTGCTCTCTTCTTAGCAGCTTCTCAGGCCAGGTTGCCTCAAGTGTATTTGGTCCACCTGAAGTCGTGTTCCTTGTTCCCTTTGTTTGCATGTAAGTGTTGGGCTGCTCAGTGTTGACTGAGTTACCCATTATCCCTGAGAGGGAACAAGATGCTGATTCTCCTTGCCACGCTTGGGGCCTGCCTCCTTCAGGCAACGAAGTTGATGAATGGTCAAAAATGGTCTCTCAGTTTGGTTCAGTAGGCTACACAATCATGGGGAAGGCTACTGAAATCTGTCAGTTGTCCAGAAGACAATCATTGACACCCTTCACAAGGAGGGTAAGCCACAAACATTCATTGCCAAAGAGACCATTTTGAAGGCTCAGGAAACCTTTGCAGGTGTTTTGAGTTGAGTTTGAGCTGATTGGCATGTCACCATATTCTCATTTGTTGAGATACTTAAAGGGTACATAACATACACAGTTTCACCTAATCTCATGTTAATCCTGAGTACCTATAGAGTAGTAATGTATCCTTAATATCTCCAAAAAGTCTTTAATTTTATTATATTTATAAAAGAAAAATACAGCTTTCCGATTTTCTCCGGAAAAAGCTGAACTTTGGGAGGCGCGCCGTGGGTGGAGCTAAGTTCGACGATCACTTGCGCTGGGATTGCCAATAAAACAGACATTTGATGCTGTTTCACTTACCATCTGCAGTTCTGAATCATGAGCGGGATCTTTTATAGCTGGGACCGCTCCATTCTTTCAGTATCAAACAATGTGCAAATCCAGCATCGAACTGGTCCTCGTATATGAAACACACACTTGCTAAACTCCATTGCTGCCCCAGAAAAAGGAACTGCATCCACTGTTCACTAACGCTGGGTTCTTCAGGAAGCTGAGCAAAGTTATCTTTGCCTTACAACCAAAACCACACTTCTTTAGAGCCATTCTTCCCAAGTGAATCCCTTGCCGAGTGCAGCCGAATGAAGCACGTTGATGGCGTGCTCTTTCTCACGGTCTGGCCGACGTGATCGCGGGCGCCGCGGACGCGCTTTTCCGGGAGAAATGCTCATATAAGGAGTTCCACCACCGACTACGTCATTAATGCCACGATCGAAAAAATTAGCCGAAACTTGGAAGTAAGATTTTCGGTAAATACATTTTCTGTCATTTGTCCAAATTATTTTTTTAAACTTTGGCCATGTTTAGCATGAGAATCCTACACACAAGTTTTACAATTTGAGTTGAATTACTGAAATAAACAAACTTTTCCACGACATTCTAATTTATTGAGATGCAGCTGTATTATGTTTTTTAAAGGTTATGACTGGTATAGCACCCGCTGTGGTCCGATCTCCTTAAAACTTTGCATGCTGGTTTAGAATCACCTGTCGCATGTGCTCACTAGGTTTCATGAAGTTTAGAGTTTTCCTTTAGGCTTTATAGGATTTTGGGTAAAATCTGGTTTCCGACTACATCACAGCACAGAGACAGCGCTCATAAAGATAATAAATGATATTCGCTTACATTCTGATTCTGGAAAAATATCAGTGCTGGTACTACTAGATCTCAGTGCTGCATTTGACATGGTCGATCAAAACATTCTTCTAGAGAGACTGGGAAACTGGGGTGGGCTTTCTGGGATGGTCCTCAAATGTTTCAGGTCATACTTCACAGGAAGTTAAGTATCCTTAAAGAAAGGAGAGGTTATTATGTGAGTATAGGAGAGCATAAATCTATGGGCGTTTTCACATATAATTCATTTTAAGAGAACCAAACCCAGTTCACTTAAAGTGAACCAGAAAGAGAACCAGCAGAATGTGACCTCAGTCCTTTTGGTGTTCACAATCTAGTGAACTCAGTAGAGAACCCAGTTCTTTTTTTGGTCCTCTTCAGCAATGAAGAGATCTCAGACCCTTTCTTGTTAACACCACGACTTCATAAGAACTCAGACCCCAGCTTTCTTAGCTTTTTCTTTTTTTATATATATATATATCCCCTTTCCTTCATTTTTTGGGCAAATAAAAAATGATCTTTCCAAATTTCAATAATTGCACAACTCTCCTCCTGGGACCACGCAACCCCGCGACCTGCCATGGGCTGCATTCAAAATGCTGCCTTCGGAGGCTGGTGTGTGCGTTATATAGGCTATATAAATATCTATATTTTGGTGAAATTAAACTTGTTACTTTAAATAATCCATGAGATATTGACCATGATATATTTTATGAATAGCAATAGTGTAAAAAACATAAGCAATATTATTAGTAATAATAGTATTTTAGAAAAATGTTAACAGGGTTCAAATAAGTAGTAAAAAAGAATAATATGTGATGCGATCTGGGAAAACCCCTGTAGATGTCGCACTGGGACGTTTTCAGGAAGTTTGAAAAATAGGTTGAATGTCAATTTTTTTTGTCAAAATTAGGTTTTCATTAAATTATTACTGTATAACATCTTGTCTAGAAAATATCTTGGCAAAACAGATTTATTACAGCAAGCAGAAATGACAGTGTTATATAAACAGTGCACAAACAGTTGTGCTGTGCTCATGTTTCTACATGTAAACTACAACTACAAGGTACATTATTCATGCTATTTAAACATACAAGGGGTGATCAAAAGTTCGGAGACCATACTCATGATAAACAACGGAAAACAGACGCTTGTTTGGTGTGAGCCAATGATTCCAAAGACAAAAGACACTTGAGCCTGGGACTGACGGTTTAGGAGTTAAGCAATTTCTTACTTTTGTTCACTGTAGCACCCACCTTGAGGCTCGACAGTGTGAGTACTACCAATCCTCCCGTTTTTCCTGGGATTCTCCCGTATTTTACCATTCTATCCCGCTATCATCCCGTTTAAAAAATTCCACTGGGCGTATTTTATATGTTTGCTACATTTACCTCTGGTAAAAACTCCTGTAATTTGTATGGCCGAACCTTTTCAACATATTCCAAGGTTGTCCAGTTGCCAGATCTGATATGAAATGCATCCTTCTCACACAATCGACACAAAAAATGTCAACCTATTTGTCCCCTTAACTTGGCAACCTACAACCCAGTTAATGTCTGCACAGGGAAGTACCGCAGGAAGGATCACTGGTAGGAGTGGGAGGAGACGAGTCAGGTGGTACAAAATATAGGGTTACATGTAAATTGAGATATAGCATCCACTTCGAAAGGCTATGGTTTAATTAATTAAATATGAGCGCTAAGAGTTTCAAAGTCAGGTGCTGCGCTGCTTTGTTTACTGCGGTTACAGAGTTATATTCCTGGCGAAAAGTGCCATCTGCTGGCAATGAATAAATTTGCATTTTTCAATAAGCCTTATTTTTACGCAGATGAAACACAACGCAAACCGCTGGATTGACAAGTTATAATGAATTATAAAACTCTAAAGATATAGCCTACAGTAAGATATTTATTTTTTGATAATTGTTTAAATTAAGAAAGTAATATAATAATAATAATAGAATACAACAATTAAGTTGACAGGTATGACTTCCATTCCTTCAAGTCTCTACAACTTACAGTTAAGTCCGCATGATCAGTTTTATGCAGAGATTGCTAATTCTTGGCCATTCTAACAATTACAATAGGGTTTCAGCGCTACGCATATGAACCCCTAAGCTAAATATTAATATTTATGTCAAAAGGGTTCAGCTGACAAAAATGGCTAATTTAACGTGTGCTTTTATCCAAAGCCAAATGTCAAACACCAACTGATTAGAGTATAGAGAGAAATTTTGATTATAACCCATACAATTTCAGGACAGCTGATGCTCAGATTGCACACTTTTATGTTAACAATAAGCAGACGTAATGCTGTAAACTGTTTCCCAGTTATGATCCTCCTCCAACACAGCACGTTTATTCAGGTGCCTGACTGAGACAATCAAAACAAAGTTTACCTAAAAAAACAAAACAAATGAGTTCAAACACAATTTTATTATAAAAGATGGCATTGGAATATTAATTTCTTTAAACCTATTAAATCATTCAATTCCATAATGAACATTTAACATTTTCAACAGACGTCAGACTTTGTACAGAGCTACTGTCATTACAGGATATTCATCTTTAATGAACCAGAAAGTCATATGCAGAAAAGCTGAGAGGAGACTGTTATATTGTGCTGTTATGAGACAAACACATTGACAGAAAGATCATAATCCTTCAGAGGAGACAGACGCAACAGATTTGCTTTCACAATCGTCCATAACAGCACACATATCATTGATTTAAATAAAACAAGCTGAAATCACTAGTAAACCCTTTGCGGTGTGCACTGAATGTCTCTCAAATGCACATCCATTCACTCCTCCCATCTGCTTTAACATCTCTCTTGCATATTATTATATGATCCGTCTCAGAGACGCATGGTCTGGAAGGACATTCAGCCGTAATGTTGCAGATGTGCGCTCTACATTAACCTGTTTGATTCACAATGCTGGTATGATCAGCAAAAATAGGACAATTAGGATTGAACTATCAATTTCACCTCAGCTGTTCTATTAGTTCAGCATTCATAGTTTCATCCTCTCAGCTCAAACATGTACGCAAGCTTACAAAAAGTTTCCGAGCAGAACTGATATTATGCCACTTAAATATTAAACGTTGGTGTCTTGAAACTATGAAGTCCTGATATTATAAATACTGCAGATATAGACATCCTAAAGCCATTCAGCCACACATTCAGCTTCATTCATTCTCAAAAAAAAAAAAAAAAAAAATTCCAAATTACATTAAATTACACACTTAATGAAGATATCTTGACAAACATCACACAGTGCCCGCAGGCAGGAATGCATGTCTGAATGGCTAGAGTCATGTCTATGATCACACACACGCTCACCTTTAACCCCAGATGGCAAATCAAACTCTCCATTGCACATTTCGCTTCAAGGCTGATGCAGATGACTTTCAGCAGACACAACTGAATTTGAACTTCTAGACACTATGGGAGGTGGATGAGCCATGACAATATTGTTTTGTAGAATTTACTGCCAGAAACACAGTATATGTGAGAATAAGGTATGTATGCTGCTCAGGGAAACGCATTCTTGCTCCCCAACCATTCAGTCCAAACAAACTCAAGTGCTTTACTGCTGGCCCTCCTTCTTCTCTCCTGTTTCTCCTCCGGAGCCAGAGCCGGAGCTGGAGCCGCTGCTGCCTTCTCTCTCTGATGCCATCTGTCAAAACAGTGTCAATATTTCAGTAATCAGCCGACAGACTGCACAAAATAATGAAATATATCAAACGTAAAAGATAAAATGCAATGTTTACTAAAGGTAACAGAGTAAAGAGACTGAACGGACCTTCTTGTATGCCATCTCGAAGAGTTTGAGCGAGGCCTGCTGCAGGTTTGTGGCTGCTTGTTTGATGTTTTCTCCCGTCTCTGTGTCTTTCCGTGAGAGCAGATCCTGTACTTTAGCGATCTCCTCCTTCAGTTTGTTACACTACAGAAAGAGATTACAGTGTTAATTATTTGACAGCAAATTTTGATTTAAAATGCCATTTTAGTTATCTGAATGTTTTAGTCTTAGCCAGCTAAATCAACTGTAGATTTCGTTGACTAATTACATCTAATATATTGCATTTATGAAGCATTTCTCTAAAAGGACCAAACTCATTGTATAGGATTGATATTAAGGTTTTATCATGACAGACACAGATTTAACTGCTGAGACAAGCAACATGCCTTATATTAAAATTAAATGAAACCATGTCTCATAAAGAAACCTAATTATGGCTAATTATGCATTCTTTATAACAACTTGTTTACCAAATTCTTCATTCTTTCAAGCAGACATATTTATGTATATAAATAAATGTAGAATAATCGGTAACACTTTCTATGAAGCCCGTATTTATAATACGTTATAATGGTATTCTTAAGGCATTATAATGAATGCATAATGCATTATAAAAAACATTATAATATGTTATATCAGCTCATGAATAATCACAACAATTATTATAAGACATTATAATATTGACGTATTTGAGGTATTCATTTTTAATTATAACACACGATGAACACCATATTAAATCTACTTTTATTATGGACTATATGACTTTTTTGGTTTGTTTTTTTACATTTTATTTTGATGGTCCCCTTAGTCTACTGACCATAAGCAACTTTGCTGCATGTCAACTAACACTAGATTTAGGTTAAGGTTAGGGTCGGTCAAAGTTATGTATAATCAGTTTGTCTTTTGGGCAACTATCAAAATAAAGTGTGGAAATAATATAAAGCATACATTTAGCATACTACTAATAATAAATACTGCTAGCTGACATGTAGTTGCAGAGATACTTATCAACAGCTGTCGAAATGTTACCATCAAAATAATCAAACTGAAATTACAATAAAAATAGTTGAAAGCAAATGTGTCATATTACACATTCATCTGTTCTGATACCTGATCTTATGGCTGTTCCAGAAAAAAAAGATATATATTATTATTATTATTATTGTTATTAACACTACTTATAAGTGGTCTTTGTCTGCTTTAAGTAAAGTAACATAAGTAAAATGGTGAGAAATTAGATTTATAACACATTATAACTATGAGAAGTATAATTGATGGTTACTTAAGTGGATGTGTTCATTGTGTGTTATAATCATCATACTCTTAATAGCTATAACTACAAATAAGTAAATATTATAATAATTACAACTGTTCTTATGAATACTCATGAGATGATACAACATATTATAAGGTTATTTATAATGCATTATGCATTCATTATAATGCCTTAAGAATACCCTTATAATGTATTATAAATACGGGCTTCATAGAAAGTGTTACCGAATAATCTTTATTAGGGATACTATACTAAAGTGACTTTTTTTTCTCTTTCTTTTATTGCTTGACTAACGTCAATGCCACCGACAATAGCAACTAAATTAGTCCACTGTCCCTTTAAAACCAAATGAACATATGCAGTGTACTAACATCTGATATTATCCCAACCATTTACATTCACCTAAGATGTAACCGAGTGTGTTTACATGAATACTTCGAATAAGTCATCATTGGTGAAAAAATTGAGACGACAAATTATGTCAACAATTATTCGTCAACGAAACTATCAGTGTTACAAACGGTCACACAACTGCTCTGAAACACTGGTTTGAGCTCTTCAGGCTGATAATCAGACAGCTGTAGTGACAGACCTCATCGGCAGGCAGCTGATCCTTAAACTCCTCCATCTTTGACTCTGTGTCGTGAACGATGCCCTCGGCCATGTTGACCGCTTCCACGCGATCCTTTAATCAAAAATCAGTTTAGATGTTACAGCAGGATTTGAGGTGTGACAAACAAGACCATGTTCGAAGCACTTTAAATAGTGAAATGAAATATTCACAGAGCTGTGATTCTGAGCGACTTGGAGACATTAATAGAGACGCTACCTTCCGTCTCCTGTCCTCCTCTGCGTACTTCTCAGCATTCTTGATCATGTTTTCAATGTCGTCTTTGCTGAGGCCACCAGATGACTGGATGACAACTGAAAACACATGCAGAAAATCAGAACATGTGACAGGGCTCTACAGTGCGACCATTTCAGTCCATTTATCTCACGAATGCTTTTATAAACAAAGTGTAGAGAGAGTGTAAATAAGAGATTGTGCAGTGCAGAGATTCCTTGATTATAATGTAACTTTGTGAGATTAACTAAGATGAGGGACAGCTTTTAATGATTTTTAAAGGAGTTTGTAACAGAGATATTTATTTAATACAACATAAGTTAATATTAAGTGACTTACATTGTCTGACTATAACACTATTGCCTGATTTTGCCATTTCATCGTCAAAACAAGTGGTCTGAAACAAGTCACAACTGAGCCGCTGCGCAGTTTTAGTTTCATTTTTGAAGTATATTTTCAGTTATTTAAATAGTTTAATATTTCTATCAAAATTTTATATGTAAAACAATCTCAACATGAATTTATGAATTGTATTGCACTCATGCCCCCCTCTGAGCCTCATTAAACATAAATACACCTACAATCCACTTGTGTTTTTGCACATTTGAAAAATAAGTAAATAAGTATTTAATGTTTGATCAGATTTTTTGATTACTGATTAGAAGGTGCTTCTCCTAAGGAAAAAAGTAAGCATAGAGTCCTGTGTGAAATGAATGTTTTTCATAAAGACAACTTAAATTCACATTTTTAAAGAATGTAAAAGTGGACACTACTGAATGCAAGGTTGCAGTGGATTGTGAAAAAGTGGATGTTAGAAGAGATCTTTCATTGCTATTATGGCTGTGACTTTCATCACTTTAACTAAAACTGCATTACCGCAGCAAATATTGGCCACAATTAGTCGTTTGAGAAATGGTTACCATTAGGGGTGTCATGATAAATCGATCTCTGGAATCGATTCTGAGCTTGGCTTTTAACAGCAGATGGCACTCTAGGCTAGTATTTAAACCACACACACAAATGCTTACGAAGAAGAGCGCTTGTGCATTCAACTGAGTAATTTAAGTAAATAAACGTACTTGCACATCAGCTTTTAGGCCTTTATGATGCAAGATTAATGTGTAAACAGCCCACTGGGAAAACTCTTGTAATTCGCTTCAACCTATAAGCGACTGTTCAAGTGGTGTGTGTAAGGAACTGGACGCAAGCAGAGCATTGCTGTTAAACTAAGAATCAGAACTGCTTACAGAAAGAATCACGATGCATTCTGAAAATTGCAGAAAAATTAAGCACAAACGTTAATCTAAAGTAAGATTTGCTTAGTATGGTTGAATTGGACCAACAAAGGTCAGCAGCAAAGACACTGCTTAATAAAATGAGATTAAACACATAAAAGGAAACAGTAACTCTGATATTTTCTTGCAATTCAAGAAGTAGTGTTACTTTACTAGATACTAGAAAAATGTAATCTGATTACATAACTCACGTTACTGGTAATGTGTTACCCCCAACACTGGTTATCATGAACTAATACCCCCATAACACAGGTCAAAGTCATTTCAGAGGTGGTGCACATTATTGTTGTTTTTTTTTTTAATAAAAGATTTTAAAAGTTCCTGGATTTCTTTTGGGAATAGCATACATCATTGATTTTGACTGTAGCTGTATTTTTGTCTCGACTTACTCTGCTGTTCTCGGCCAGTGCCTTTGTCTTTAGCGGAGACGTGAACGATCCCGTTAGCGTCGATGTCAAAGGTGACTTCGATCTGAGGAACACCACGAGGAGCCGGAGGGATGCCGACCTGATCAGCACACAGAAAAACACTGCATCTCAGCCACGAGTGGATATGAAAAAACATGTTTATTCTCTAGCCTGCTTCCTAATCTCAATGTCTAATAAACCTGGCATTGTGTATTACACATTGTGTATGAATCAGTATGTAAATGGGTTGTGTCCCAGAGCTCATACCAGAGTGAACTGTCCCAGAATCTTGTTGTCTGCAGCCATCTCTCGCTCTCCCTGACAAACCTTGATCTCTACTTGAGTCTGTCCATCTGCGGCAGTGGAGAAAACCTGAGAAACACAACCACCAATGTTAATGTCAAACCATGTGGACACATAAGGGCAGAAATTAACCATCAATTATGATGAAATAAAATATTGAAAAAAATCTTACGGCGTTAGAACAACAAAGTGATCATTACAAACCAAAAAGTCTGATTTACGTTTGAAACACATTAAGACAAGTCTTTCACTAAACTAAGCATTTTAATCCAAGTCGTCTGACACAATCATTTTAAAAGCAGCCTAAATTAAATCTGTTTCTGTGTTAATTAAATCTTGGCATATTCACATATATAAACTGATCAATGCACATACATAAAATCACACCATACAGAAGCTCAAAAGTGCCTGCTTTGCACACCAGACCAGTAAGGTTTGCTCTTGTCTACTGAAAGAGTCAATATTTATATGGGAATTAAAGCATATAATAAATCTGTTCATCATATAAAATAATCGCATTTCTTCTACTTTTGATTAACTTTTGAAATATCTAAGCTTTGTTTCAAAGATGAAAGTGACCAGCAGTCTTTTAGCCCAGAACAGTAGTCAAGACATCGATAAAACAGTCCATGTGACATCAGTGACCCTCCGCAGACAGCAAGGCTCCAAGGGACAGAAACGTAGTAAGGACATTGGTAAAATGGTCCCTGTGACATCAGTGGTTCAACCGCAATTATCAAGAATTATTGAGAGCACACATACATTGTTCACGATCAGAGGAAAACACACACATGCATCGTGGTACTCTCAATAAAGGCAGAAGACGGTGACTTTGAGAACAATCGCTGAATAAAATCATTATTTTTTTTTATAAAAGCATTCTTGTGGCTTTTAAAAAACTGTTGAACCACTAAGGTCACATGGACTATTTTATCGATGTCCTGACTACCTTTCTAGGCCTGGAAACCTTTCTGTTGCACTGCCATCTATGGATGGTCTAGAAGCTCACAGATTTCATCAAAAATATCTTAATTTGTGTTCTGAAGATAAACAAAGGTCTTACGGGTTTGGAACGACATGAGGATGAGTAATTGGCAGAATTTTCATTTTTGTGGAAACCATCCCTTTAAACTTCTTCCCAAAGCAGTTTGATCAACAAAACATTAAAAAAAAAAAAAAAACTCAAGATCCTACTGATTTATTAACCCACCTGGCCCTTCTTGGTAGGAATGGTTGTGTTTCTGTTGATGAGTTTGGTGAAGACACCTCCCAGAGTCTCAATGCCCAGAGACAGAGGAGTGACGTCCAGCAGCAGCACGTCCGTCACGTCTCCCGCCAGAACTCCTCCCTGGATGGCCGCTCCGATGGCCACGGCTTCATCTGGGTTCACAGACTTACTGGGAGCTCGACCGAACAGATCCTGAACCGTCTGCTGGACCTGAGGACAGACAAGTGTAGGAATGAAGACACACTGCACAATGATTTACTCAGAGAGTCTTTCAGTCTTTTCGGCTCTTACCTTTGGCATTCGGGACATTCCTCCGACCAGCAGCACTTCTCCAATGTCACTCTTGGAGACCTCAGCGTCCTGCATGGCCTTCTGACAGGGCGCCACGGTCCTGCGGATCAGATCCGCCACTATGCCCTCAAACTGAGAGCGGGTGAGCTTCATGTTCAGATGCTTGGGACCAGAGGCGTCCATTGTCAGGTACGGCAAGTTGATGTCCGTCTGTGTGCAGAAATATTATGGTACAGTTACTAAAACCATCTTGAAATGCATTTATTTCATGCATGTGTTGTTTTAAAGAGCACTGAATGAGCTGGTAGCACCATCTAGTGGCCATGTGTGGGACACTCTCAGCCTCAGCCAAGGTGGAAAAGTTACTTTATAAAGTAATATTGGATGTTACTGACCAGTAGGGATATGCCGGTATCAAATTTTCATGTTGCGATAAATTGATAATGTTTTTATCACGGTATACGGTATTATCACGGTATTGAAATTTAGTTGCAAAAAAGTGTCATAATACAGTAAAAAAATTCTGAACATTAAAACACAATAAAGCAATACACAAAAAATGTATAAAGTTCAAAATTTTACACAGATTAAAGTGCAAAAGAATTAAAAGACCAATAGGTATCGCTTTACAGTAAGATCTTATTAGTTAATTATTATTAGTTAACATGATCAGTAAACAAAAGCTACATTTGATATAGAAGTTATTAATCTTTATTAAAAATACAACTTTTAGTTCATGTTAGCTCGGTTTATTTAAAAAAAAAAAAAACTTTGATTTTAATTTTAATTTGATTATTATTATATTGGAATTATCTAAGATTAATGCATGTTTAGAATAATTTTTCATTGGGAGTTTATGTTAACTAATTAATTAATTAAGTAAGTAATGTTAACTAATGAAGCCCTAAAGTAAAGTGTGACCGAACAATAAAGAATCACTTAGAATACACTTTCAAACAATATCTAGGGCATGTTGTAGTCCAGATTAAAATGTAAAAAGTGTTCAAATAAATAGCCTATGGAGTCTGAATATTTAAGTATTTGGTGTTGTGATAAACACCACTGCAAATACAAAAATCTAAATGGCTAAATAAATAATTTAAATACGTTTTAGAAAGTAGCGCAGCTGCTTTGTTTCTGGGTTAACGTTGCATTTGCGGTTTAGCGCCATCTGCTGTCAGAGAGTGAATGACACTTTCACTTTAATCCAAGTGTGTTGTGCATTTAACCAGTTAATGGGAAAAGTATGCTTAAAATGCTTTCAAAATTCGGAATAACTTTTAATAAACAATTATTTTCGGTATTTTGAAATGCCCACAATAACAATACCGTGCATATTCATTATCGTGATATATCGTATTACCGAATACCGGCACATGTCTACTGACCAGTTAACTAACTTTTTTAAAATTAACATTTACAATGCATTTTTGTGAAAATGCAGTATTGCTTAGTGTTTTCTAGGGTTGCACGATAAATCGAAATATCGCAAATGTAAATATTGCGATATGCATATCACAATAGCATGTAATAGCTGAATCATAAATAGGCTTCTTCAAAGCATTGCAAAAAGTCAGTTTTAGGTCGACGCATATAGCAGAGAATAGACTGGGCACACGACTGACTTGGTTGACATTAAGTCAAGTTTATTTGTATAGCGCTTTTCACGAAACAAATCGTTTCAAAGCAGCTTAACAGCAAATTAAAGTTTGTACAAACTGCTGTTCATTAAAACACTGCTGTTGTAGTGATGTTTTCTTTTCCAAGAAACAATGTGAAACGTATACTGGTTATATAATTTTCCATTTTTAAATATTTTAAATGGAATTTAAACTGATTTTGCACATTTAAAGCGATATCGTATCGCATATTGAATATTGCATTATTTAACAAGGTATTGCATATCGCATTTCGCACAGCCCTAGGGTCTTTCTATAATTGTGGGTACATCTTATGTCCGTGAAGTATATTTTCAATATCATCATCATCAATATAAAGCACCAATGCTTAAATTTTCTAGTACACAATTATATTTCTCCCCAATCACACTACTATACGCGTTTAAAAAAAAAAAAAAAAAAAAAAAAATGTTCATATCACATTAAATCCTGGTATACTGCTGTCCAATTTAATAAAGTTGCTCATTCTACTCTGCATTTAAGCAAAATTACCTCAAATATAAATTACTTTTGTAACCGTGTCTTTAGTTAGATTAGGTTGTCAAGACATTTGGGTGTCCGCTTCAAAAACAGTAAGTGTTTATTTTGATATAACCTGTTTTGTGTGTGAAAAACCATTGTCAACTAAGTTACCCAGTAGAAAAAATAAACCTCAAAAAGGAATGGTTTGTCCCATTCTCATGTAATTTGCACAGTGTGATGATATTTCCTCTAGAAGCACATGGATGAAGCACTAGAAGTTGTTCTCTCTCTTTCCCCTAATATTGGTTAAACTAGCAAACCTGTGTCAAGAGTAGATTCATTCAATGTCAGTGTTATGTTTTGTTTCTGAAAATATATTTCTAAACCATATGCTCAGTAATTCTAGGCTTCCATGTTGAGATACTAAGTTACTGTCAACTATGTTACCCAGTAAAGATAACGTGGTGGACAGCAGATGGTATTTTATGCACATATTCCTACAGATCACCTTTATTTATATAGCACTTTATACAATATAGATACTTTTAAAGCAGCTATGTAAGGTCATGTTTGGGTTTTTGTGATGCTTTGTCAAATGCTAAATGTACCCCTAATTATGGAATGACCCTCTAGTGCTTTCAGTGTCTTGTAATAGCTTTGTTCGTAGTTCATGCTGCTCCACACAATCTCAGTCTGTGCAAAGGCTGAGAGGTTGGGATGCTTATAACCGATTTCTTCAGTCATGTTCCAAATATTTTTCCATTATACCGCATGTGAAAACCAGTACGCCAAAAGAGTAGTTCATCTGATAAAGCAGCCACTCACCTGCAGAGAGGATGACAGCTCACACTTAGCCTTCTCAGCAGCCTCTCTGACCCTCTGCAGTGCCATGTTGTCTTTGGTCAGATCCACTCCAGACTGCAACAACAACACATGACTTCAGACCACATCAGACTAGCTCACCAGAAGATCAGCAAGCAGCACTTAACCATCTGACATCTTTACATCGCATCTAGATGCAATGCTGAAAATCTTGCATTCATATGTTCCTCTACTGATGTGTTTTAAGAGTAACTAATTAATCACATCAAAGCAAATGAACCTACAGTATCTGACAGCAGCTCATGACTGAACCTGACTGCATTAGGTAGAATTCAACAGAATTCAAATCAGTTGTCTAAATTAAAATATCCAAGCAAGTTTTCTTCAAACATATCTTCAAGCGATTATCACAACTTGTTCCTTAAAAAGGAGCTTGGAGAGAAATATCTGTCACTGAATGCATATATACTGAAAATGCCCCTTATTGTCATTATTGCATCACATCTCAAAAGCGTGTCTCGAGACCCTCGCGTTTTATGCTGCGTTTTTTTTAAAACCATTCCTGAGCGCTGTGTCTCACGTTTTTTAGACGCAAAGACGCGTTCTGTGTGAATGGCCCCTAATAATGTGTTTATTACCAACAACTCACTGCAGTCAATTGATTAATCAGGGTTCCCACTCTAAGCCAAATGTCAAATTCCCTGACTTTTCCCTGACTTTTAATGACTAAAAAGCTGAATTTCCATGACCTATAATGAACGGATCCATCCACTTGCAAGCTTTATTTACTTGTTTTACTTGTATCTTGCAAATTTGACTTTTTTTCTCAGAATTGTGAGATATAAACTCATTTCTGAAGAGAAAAAAAATACTGATATGTTCACATAAATGCGAGTTTATATCACAAAATTCTGACTTAACTCTCAGTTGCAAGTTTAAGACTTTATAACTCCCAATTGTGACATCTCACAATTGCGACTTTTTATCTCACAATTCTGACTTTATTTCTCAGAATTGCGAGTTGATATTTCACAATTGTGAGAAAGTAAGATACGTGAGATAAGTCGCAATAACCTTTTTTTTTTTAGTTCCGGAAACAGACTTTTTCTGTACTATTGTTCTGTACTACTGTTTTTTTTATGATTTCAGGAGTTAAACAATCTGAAGGATTTTCTGTTTGTAATCAAGTTCATCATTCAGTTTTTTTTTTTTTTTTTTTATTTCTTCACATTTAGTTTTTGCTTTTCTATCATCTACTTTTCATACCCAGTCTTTGAAGTGGTCATTTTGTAGCCAAAGCACTTGAAATTTACATTTTTCTGACATGTTTGCCTTAGTTATCTTAGCCTGGTGACTGCATTTGACTTCAGTGATTGCCAGTTGATGTGCGGGAAGGGAATAAAATGGCACTGAAAAATAGCCTCACCATAAAAATAGGCAAAACGGGTAAAACAATGCAATAAAAAAAAAAAAAAATGGTATAGAAAAATTACATTTTGATAAATAGAAGCTAAAATTTAAAGCAACAAACAAAAATCCCTGATATTCCATGACTTGGACCAAAAAAAATATTAAATACCCTGACTTTCAATGACTGGAATAGACCTTTTAAAATTCCATGATATTCCAGAAATTCCATGAGCCGTGGGAACACTGATTAATATTCTTCCATATAGACTCGAGCTGAAAGGTGGGGGCTTCATGAGTCTTCACAATTAAAAATCAATTATCAGTATCGACTGATTTTAGTGTTAAAATACTGGTGATCATTATCATAATGATAATGATCATAATATATACACACACGCTTGATTTTTGGGAGGGCGGACACAAACCTCTCTCTTGAACTCCTTCACTATGTGCCTAAGAAGATGCTGATCGAAATCTTCTCCGCCCAAGAACGTGTCTCCATTGGTGGATTTCACCTCGAAAACACCCTTCTGGATCTCCAGAACAGAGATATCAAACGTACCGCCGCCAAGATCATAGACAGCAATTCTGGAAATAAGAGCGTAATAATCATTTGAATGAAGTCAAAACACACAGCATCAGCAAACAGATTCATGTCAAATAACAATATGCAAAAAAAAGCTTTAGTATAAAGACTTTTCAGTTGATGTCACTAAACTTTCATGACTATCTAGAACAATTTACAGACACAAGGCTCCAGACTGAGACTAAATTGTGGCATTTTGCTAACTTTTTTCCAGCGATACTACATTTTGTTAGAAGCTGCAATGCTTCCACTACAAATTTGTGTTTAATTAATGAATTTACTGTAGCATCACTAACAGCAACTATGTTACTGTCATAAATATGGGATTTGTATTTTATTATATTATTAATGTAGACACGCATTAAAACAACATAAAGGAATAATGAAATATAATTACAGCTTTTTTGTTCATGAGCTACAGCAGTCATTCAGTCATTCATTCATTTATTATTTATTGCCATATCAGCTGCAATGGCTATCTCATGGCAAAACAGATAACAATTTTAAAAATAATTAATAAGTAACATTTATATAAAACACTTACATAAATAAAAACATCAATAACAACAAAAATATAGAATATAAAATGCTAAATTACATCAAAGAAGGTTTTTTAAATTCACTTTAGTTAAAAACTAATATTTTTAAAGGGTTCACATTTAAAAACAAATCCTTGTTTTCCATTAAAAAAACGTTGTCTCATAACATTAAAAATGGGACATATCAAAAATATGTGTTTTACATTTAGTACACAATTACAATATTGACATTTTGGTGCATCTTCTCCTTTTAATAAATGTCCATGTGTAAGTCTGGTGTAGCTACAGCAGTTCCTTTGCAGTTGTATTTATACTAAATGTACTTAGGCTACTGTTTTTCATAATAAACACCACAGAAACTGTAGTAACTTTTTAACATGGTGTGCCAAGTGTGATTTAACAGGGCTTATTACGATATACAAATATATGACACTATGGGAAAAGAATAGGTAATTTTAATAAGACTAGAGTACCAACTCAATCAAGCCACAATATTTAAACTTTACTCTATAAAACTGTTATAGGGTTTACTTATGTTTTTCTTGTGTAAATTTAAGTTTAATGTACGATTAAAGTTTACTACTTACTGTCCAAACATCTTCATTAGTTAATATTTAGCTTATGTTCATCTTCTAACATGTATACCATGTCAATACATACAGCCATCAGCGTTTCTGAGTGAATTGGTTTAATGGTCTATGGACACATTGATGCTCCAGGCTGCAGTATCAGTGTTGAACAGGACAAAGTGTTGAGCATCCCTAACTATACTGGTGTATATAGATATGACAATGTATTATGAGTGTCTAACACTTACACTTTGTCCTGAGTCTTGTCCAGTCCGTAGGCTAAAGCAGCAGCAGTCGGCTCATTAATAACACGCAGCACATTTAAACCTGCAATCTGTCCAGCGTCCTTAGTCGCCTACAAACACATCAGATATGAAAGACGATTAAAAACAGACATTAAAGATTTGGTCAAACAAAGCTGGTTTGCAATGTTCTCATTATGAGCGAATAATGAGAACATATGCACAAACAGTTAAATCAAGTAGAATGTGAAATCATGGAAAGTGAATGTGTCACACCTGTCTCTGAGAGTCGTTGAAGTAAGCAGGTACAGTAATAACAGCGTTCTTCACCGCATGACCCAGGTAGCTCTCTGAAAAGAGACAAATAGTGGTTTGATGGAGCTGTTGATCATTTGTTTTAGGAGTCTTTTCTTCAGCCGGATGGACTAACCTGCGGTCTCCTTCATCTTCATGAGGACAAAGGCTCCGGCCTGACTGGGCGAGTACAGTTTACCATGAGCTTCCAGCCAGGCGTCTCCGTTAGAGGCACGCACGATCTTATAGGGCACATTTTTCCTGTCAATCGCAGCAAAGTTCAGCACTTTAATAAAACTCATATGCCCCCACAAAATATATGGACATGAATTTCAAACTAAAACTCTTACAAATCTTTCTGAACTTCGGCGTCATCGTAGCGGCGTCCAATCAGGCGTTTAGTAGCGTAGAGAGTGTTGTTGGGGTTGGTCACAGCCTGGCGTTTGGCCGGCATTCCCACGAGTCTCTCTCCATCAGCTGTGAAGGCCACCACTGACGGCGTCGTCCTTGCTCCCTCTGCGTTCTCCAGGACCTGTTATCATAACACAGCTCTTTCATTAAACGTCAGTCTCAGGCAGACTGCAGTAGTGGTGACTTACAGCTGAACTGAACTCTATTCAACACTGATGAAACTTTTATTGATCTGAACTGAACCAACAATGAACCAAATTGAGCATCACATAATTCAAGATGTGAGGAAGAAAATGTAGATTTCTATCATTTCACAGAATTGTGTTCCTGAATAAATCAACCTTTTAAATGATTTGGTTCAATTGCAATGACTCACTTATTAACAGTGTCTTGCTGCCACCTACTGGCAGTTTTAATTTCACATTCAACGCATCTTTTCACTTAAAATAACTTCATATATAGTATATACAACTTCTGCAATGATGAGTTTTGTTGATACTGATTTAATTTGTTTGATAACAGCCTATATGTATTATTATTATTATTATTATTATAATAATGAACTAATTAAATATAAGAATTTGACTCAAAAGATGATGCACACTTACAGAAAGAAATGGCTTTAGAAAAGGTAAAAAAGCCATTAAACGGTAAAAATCAATTGAAACTTATTGGAAAAGAGTCATTTCTATCACTGCTGTAAACTGACCACACAGAATATCAAAAACTTTAGGAGTCCAAACACTAGTTTATAACATCTAATTATCATTATAGATAAAATCCAAGAAAAGAGAGAAATTGTCAATATTGCACACCCCCATGCAGAACAAAGAGGAAACTGACAACACACCAACCGACACGACAGAGCAGGTTACTTCTGGTATGAAACAAGGTCTCAGCTTAATAATGTTGTAATTTAAGAAAATTAAACAAATACCATTTTTTGGCTCTTTATTGTGTCGCGACAGATCACTGTATTGCCTTAATAGATCAACTGACACGTGAACTAAACATCTTTTCTTATTTATTTAAAGCGCGAAACATACATCAGAATATATTTTATTTAAACTGCAGAAAGACGTCAATATGCATTTTTTTTAAACTGAAGTCCACCGTAGTTAATCTACACTCCTAGCTGATTTGTTTGTCAGACAAAATGGTGGATTCGCCATTATGATTGGTCAGATCGCCTGTCAATCAAGCTCTCTGCGAAGGGTCAATTGAGTTTCTAGGGTTGCATGATAATCACTAAACTTAATCATGATTATTTAGGTAAAAATAAATAAATAATTAACTATGACCGTTATTTAAGATTTCTGTACATAATATAGAGCATATGTTGGAAAGATCAAGTAAACCACTGGGTAGAAAATGCACCGATTTAAAACAAATGCTCAGACTGGGAGATTTTAAACTGTCAACTGCAACCAAGAAAGCAAATGAACATTAAATGTTTTCAGGATAAATGACCAGTTATTATGCTTCACAGATTAGGAGAAGCAGAAATTGTAATCACTATTAAAATATAACGTATCATGCAGCCCTACATCTCCGCAAAATTACCATTCATCACTGTGAAGCTCCTTTGACATGCTCTGCATTGCATAAAGCACTTTCAAAATAAAATTTACTGATCGCCCTGATGGCTGAAGGCTTATTCAGATTTGTTCGTGGTCTCAATAGTGGCACTGCATCATATAACATATGTAATTCATTAAGAAAAGGGGTTTACATTTAGTAAGTTTACAAAAACACTGGTGCACTGTCTAAATAATTATCTTTTTCAACTCGTGATGTTTACATTTTCAAAAGTCCAGGCAGGTAAAGTTGTGTCCCATGTCTCAAGAATATGATATAGATTATCCATAAAGCTTTAATTTTATTCACCTCAAAGTAAATATGCCATATATACTCAGACTAAGACCTATCATGAATCCAGATGTGTCACAGCCAAGAAAAGTCTGCAAAAACTTTTGCCTGGTGTTTTAGTTACTTTACTAACAGGATCCATAGAGGACAGTGCACAACAAATGCTTTACATATTTGTAAACATTTTATGTTAAGGTTAACATTAAGGACCAGGACAAGAACAAATAGTTGACAGCTTATTCTACAATCCTTTTGGTTGCAAGGCCTATAGGTTTTAACCACTAAACATGAGCAACATGAATTATAGCTCACCTTTGCTTGTTTTCCCTCCATCACAGCCACACAGGAGTTTGTGGTTCCCAGGTCAATGCCAATGACAGCGCCTCTGATCGCCTCCGACCTGAAACACCATCCAGCAGCTCAGACACTCGCTCACAGACCTTCAATGCCCAAGAGATGTGCTTAACAAACCCTTAATACTCACGCATAATGACGTCTGGATGCGGTCTGGAGAGTCTGTTGTGTCAATCCATTCCAACAAGCCTAACAAAACCAGACAAGACAGGTCATTAGAATATATAAATCAAGTCAAAATGTTCAATAACCAGGAAAAAGGACAATATGAACAGCTGTAGTGCAATAAGTCACAACATACTATGCAAAAGACAGAGCTATACAGAACAGGGATGCGTGGTATACTGTTAATGGAAAAACACAGGTATATATTATACTTAAAACGGTATAATTTTGCCCAGTTCTGCATTTCATACGCTGCTGCTCTTATGTTCACCCGCTTCCCAAATTGCTGCAAAACTGGTAAACGTAACAACAGAAAAACACGATGGATCATCAAACCGATGAAACTCCAACACGCTCGAAATTAGCAAATAAAGACAACAGCATAAGTGAAATATGACATCATTTTACATACAAAACAGATGATAAAGGTGAACGAACTGACCTTACTGCACCTGTATGCAAACCTTACTATAAATCACCAAGCATTTGTCACTTACTCATCCTGATCTTTTCCACAAATTTAGAGATTTCGAGACAGGTGAGTGCATCATTCAATAATCTAAAATTCAGATTTTAATCACTCTTATTCACAAACGATAATGAACAGTAGAAGTATTTTTACTTTACTCATGTAAAAAGTATGTAGTTTTTCAGTGTTTTTCTTTGGAAAATTTTTACTCCATTCCAAAGTATAATGTCATACTTTTTTTTTCTAAACTACGTAAATTTACATTTAGTTTTTAGCAGACGTTTTTATCCAAAGCGACTTACAAATTAGGACAATGGACGCAATCCAAATCAGCAAAAGAACAATGCTCTGACAAGTGCTATGACAAGTCTCATTTTTTTTATTTTTTTTTAATTATATAGTAAATAAAAAGAAAACAGATAGAATAGAAAAAGAATACAGCAAGAGTGTGTTTTTTTTTTACAAAAAGAATAGAGAAAAGATATAAGGATAGAAACGTTGTTTTTGTTTTTTAGAAACGATAGATGACAAAAAAAATAATAGAATAGGTTTTTTAAGAATAGAAATAGAATAGAGAGTGCTAGATAAAGATGGAAAAGATGTGTTTTTAGCAATTCTTGAAGATGTTTTCTTTTTTTATTTAGATAAAAGTTGTTTTACCTTTAATAATAAAGAATATGATCAATTTAGTATTTTAGTAATTTAGTATACTTGTACTCAAAGTTTAAAAATTACTTTTACTTGAGGAAAAGAAAGAAAGTAATACATTTCTAATGTAAAAAGTATGAAATATTCATCCGAAACATTCAGTAAAAAGTACAATATTATGCTCTGAAATGTTGTGAAGCAAAGTTTTCTAAAGAAAACACTAATAAAGTACAGACACTTGAAAAGTACTTTTAAAGCAGAGTAAAAAATACTTTGAGTCTGAAATCTAAAAACAATCAGAGAGATATAACGTGATTTTGAATATTTTGACTTATAATAACACTTTACAGTAAAACAACATTTGTTCCAATTCTGTAGGTTAGCTGAGCTAACAGTATTACAGCACTTATTAATCTAGCTCAATAATTATGTATAAATGATAAATAAACTAATACATGTTTAGTACGTTAACATTACTTATCGATTTAGATTCGATACCGAGGAATTACTTTCTGGTATTGTACCGAAGACAGACTTATGGTATAGAGCCATCCCTATTACAGAATGAAGTCTGACCATGTGGTTTAAAGCATGTAATCCACGTGATTCTCCTCACGTCAATATTAATTTGCCATAATGGTAACATCACTTCAAATATGCAGAATGTCTCACTTATGAATAACTCGTTTATCAAAACCACAGAGATGCAGGTTCTCATGTCATAACTGAGTCGGGATGCTTCAGGACACTTGATGAAGGTCATTCAAACACACTCCTCATTCACACACACATCAGTGAATGACCTCCACTACTATTTACACAAGAAAAACACTGCTTATAAGGTTTAACAGCTATTCTTTATAATACATCACATTTCGTAAACCACTTACATAATTTGTCACAAATCAGAGAGCTGCCTGATCACATGAACGACCGGCCTTTACAAACGCAAGGGGCAATAATAATGATTCATCTAAAAGTTACTTTCACACCGTTTTAGTCCGATTTTATATGAAGTGTACTGCTACATTTAACGTTAGTCATTACAAATCATGTCAGTCAAATGTCATTAATACACACATTCAACAGATCCTATTACCAAACCTACTGCACTGCGATATACTGCCCTGATCACGAACTGAACGCTAACAAACATGTCGTCACGATATAAAGAGATAAACCAACGCCTGAACTAAAGACTGAATCTGCCAGCACTCTTTAAAGAGCACTCAGCAGTAAACCAGAAGTCGCTCACCTTCTTGATGAGATCAGACACTCTGCTGCAGGATTTCTGGGAGCACGACACATTTCTCACTGCTGTTCTCGCCACAGACAACATCTTTGACTTGTTTAACGGCTAGATTCAGATGAACGCTGAGAAGAGCTCTTTGTAAAACGGCTGAATGTCAAATAAATGAACTCTGGTGGGTCAACCTCAGGCCCTGTGCTGTCAGTAACGCTCGTACTGAAGTCTCACCAACGCTCTTCTAGAATTATCCAACACCACATGGCGTTCAGAAGGACCTCATAGCAGCCCACGGAACGCCTGAACAGAACACACAACTCCGCTATCGTTTTAAATAGCAGTGTTGTTTAATGCCACTTGTTCACTGTGTGTTATATGCCGTTGTTGTCTAAAATGATATTCGTCTGAGCCAAACACATGATTAAATAATTTTTGAATGACAGCATAAATAAGGCATATATGTGGACATCAAAGACTACAATCCTGAAGGTCATACCAAAATCTTTCGTAGTCGTTACATCATTTAGCGCTCTCATGCAATTATTGTTATTATTACATTCCGCCAGGCAATTATTCTGACAAACATTATATTTGGTATCGTGATTCAGATCCTACAAAAGAAAATATCATTTGTGCCATTATTTAATAATTTAATTTTACATCCACAAGTGCAAATTCAAACCTCTTCTCTATGTTTTTAAAAGAAATGAAAAATCACCTGAATGTTATTTTGGTCTCTGAACTAATAATAAAGCTCTACTTTGTGATTCTTCATGTTAACATTTCTATGTATTGAAATGTTATTATTGAATAAATCATATTGTCGTTATATCAGTTATATTTCACATACACCAAGCCCCTTTTCCACTGTTGCTCTTAAATGACACAAAGACCTCAAGTTTCATAAAAAGTTTATTTTGGTCCTCTCTCGTATCACATTTGAATCTGGACTTTAAAAAAAAAAAAAAAACATACATATAGACAAAGATATAGAAAATATTCCGATTTTTGTTTATTATTTATTATTCTGATTTTGCTTGTTGTTGCTATTTTTAGCACTTTATAATGTTGCACTTTAATTCTGCATTTGTCTAAAACATTTTTGAAACTTTCTAACAGTTTTATTGTGTATACTCTTACTATATTTAAATGTCAATTTTGTTACTTGATTAAGAGGTTGAAATGGTATTCATGAAATTCATTCAAAAATTTCAGCAATTTCAGCAGAAATAAATACACAATAATATATATACTGGAGTGCCCTGGACATCCACCAGAGGGCACTGCTCCCTACTCCATTGCAATTCCATCCTGGACTCCATTTCCCACAATTCTTTGCCTGGTCTCCCCTATTGTTTGCCCCTCTGCCTTGTTTGTCTTCATGGTTCCCCTTGTTAGTTTTTATGTCTCTCCCTATTTATCCACCTTTTTTTTTTACTTCTGGTCTCATTTTTCTTTAGCTATACAAAACAGCTAAAAACAGCTAGTTTTTCTGCTTGATATTGCAAATCGGTGTGTCTTACCATATTATTTTAATGTATTCTCTTAATTATGAGCATTCTGGTTTATAGTGCAGTTTTACTGTTTTCAGCACGTTGTTTTTCTTCTTGTTAATTTCCATATAGTGGATAATGAACCAGAAATTTCAGCTGTAGGCTAACTTCCATGCTGAAGAAATAGGTGGATACTGGATACCTTGTGTACTTCCCTGTATCTCCAAAATCTTGTAGTAACCTGGTGCATTTCTGGGTGCTCTATTGACTATCTGTTCCATGGTTTTGCCCCTTGCCTATTTTCTGGATTTCCCTGAAAGCCTGAGTTTTGTTCCTGGTGTTTTGTGTTGGATTGTTGACCCTGTGTACCCTGGGCTTTGGATTACCCTTTTAATAAATGCTGGATCCTCAACTTGTCGTCTCACAGCAGTTAGGTAACATTATTATCATTTGGTCCTGGTGGGGATGTGGAGAAGCAGACCAGACACTGAGAATCCTAAACAGTGCAGTTTACTTTTTGAGGCCGTACTGAAAGTGTTTCTGAGTCTTGACGGTGAAAAGTGTACAGCTTGAATTCAGTCACTGAGAACAGACAGTTGCTGTCACAAATACACACACACACACACACACACACACACACACATGCTGTTCCACATAGCTCAGGTTGTTTAGATGTTTCTTTTGTTACAACCTGCTCCATTCTTGGGTTGTAGAGGAGTGAGTGTTAGAGTTGATCAGTTAATGATCATCCAAGTCATTTAAAATCAGAATAACAGTTGTATTTCATTTACAAAGACAGAGAAAGGAGCTCAGGAGGAAATAAAGACAAAACAACAAACAAATCAACAATCAATCAATTAATAGGCTTTCCAAACTCCATATCTAATACACAAGGTGGTTTCTGGGAAATTCTATGGCATAATTAACACATTTAGTATCAGTCCATGTACATTTTTACTGTGAGCAATGCCCTTTCACTTTAATTCAGCGTGTACAGCACAGCAAAAATAGACTCGGTGCGGAAACAATCACTGCGATAATACATATATACACACCATTCGGAACGCATCGAGTGAATGCTTAACATGGGGATGGGGAAAAACATGAAACAGGTGTGGAATAGTGTTTAGTTCGTAACTATACATGCTTATGTGACAGCTTTGTATAACTGTTTTGTTACACAATGTTAGCCTATGTTTAATGCAGTCAATAATAGGCTACATTTGGTTTTCCAAATAGGCTATTCATCCATTGAGCTAACCACAAATCATTAAAAACTCATATAATAAACAAGAATATGCATTTTGAGCCATCCTCTGACCATTATAATGTGACATTCATTAAAGAATATCTTCTTTCTTATTTAATTTTAAGATAATATTCCACCATGGCTGTTTTTCATGACTTTTCCCTCAAACAATGTTGACA